>VZTH01009303.1:11295-28977 GCA_013397815.1 Aleadryas rufinucha
GGCAGAGCCCCTGCCAGCCTCCGGTGGGGACAGTGACCAGGACAGAGGTTTTGAGGACCGGGGGGAGAGCAGCCCCTGCCCGGCACCAGCAGAGAGAACGCCCAGCTCAGAGCCAAGCTCCAGGAACCTGTCCTGAGCCCCGTTGCTGTTGCTCTGGACTGCCGGGAAGGCATTTGGATTTTGTTTGTTACTATTTCTCACTTCACCATCATCCTTAACCCATGGATCCCTCTGAGCAGAGCCGGAGCAGCTGGGACAGAGTGGGGTGACCTCCCTCCCCTGGGAAAGGCACTGGGGGGGCTGTGGGAAGGATGGGGGGTTTGGTCCCCTGGCCCACACGAGTCTGGGGCTCCTCTGAGGCTGCAGGTGAGCCAGCCACCTGTTCCCACCCTGCCCCGCTTGTGCCCTGGCTTTTCCTTGTCCCCAGTCCCTGGCTTTGCCCCTGCAGCTGTGTTTGCAGTCCGGATGCTGATCCCAGGTGGGAGCTGACCTGGGACAGGCCACGCGTGTGGCAGCTTTGTGGTTAGAGTAGGAGCGGATAGAACAGGCAGAGAGTGTCCGGCCCCCATGGGAGAGCCACAGAGGCGATTCCTGGTCACCTTTCCTGCTCCTGAGGGGAGGAGGAGCTTTGACCTTCCCCAGGCACAAGGTCTGCCCAGGCCAGGGCACAACCAAAGCAGGAGCTGCAGTTGAGCCCCGTTTTTTCTGTCCTTGAAATTCCCTTGGTGGGTGGGTTGGGAGGTGGAAGGTGCTGTGTCCAGGTGGGAGCTGCCATCCCGGGAGCCATGAGTGATGCTTGGAGGGTGCAGCCGTGCTGCAGTGGGTGTCTGGAGAGGTGTAGGGCAAGGGCAGCAGCTCTGTCCTGCACAGCTCTGCTCTGGGTGAGGCAGCTGCTTTCCAGTGCCTTGTCCCTCCCATGGGACACGTCTGTGTTTAGGATCAGCCCCATCCCAGAGGAGAGAGTGGCTCCTCGTGCCTGCACCGTTGCATGAGCTGGTTTAGCAAAGAACCAAAACACTAAAGCCAAGACATTTCAGCTGGTTTTCCCCCGTTTCCCTGGCAGTGGAGGTGAGGTGGGCAGAGCCCAACCCCTCTGCCAAGAGGCTGAGCTGGGGAGCTGCCTGTGGACCCCTGCAGAGGAGCCAGATCCATGCCAGGATGTGCTGGAAGGAGGGTTTGTGCGGGGAGGTGGAGCAGAGTGAGGCGGGATGAAGCTCTGGGAGAACCATGGTGGAGCAGGGCAGGGACGGGAGGTGACACATGGGCACTTAGCTCTTGGGGACAGCTGAGTCCCTGCACAGGTGTTCCCGAGTCCAGTGTTGTCCCCCTATGGCCGAGCAGTGTCTGGAGTCCGTCTCCCCTGGAGGGCTCCGTGCGTTTCAGTGTTTCCTTGTCAACACGGGGGGGCTCAGAGCCCCCTCTTTCACCCCTCTGCCTTTCCCACCTGCGTGCCCCGATTTTGTTTTTCCCTTTTGCCTGGGGCAGCCGTGGTGCTGCTCCAGGGCAGGGGGGACCCTGCTGTGACCAGCAGGTCAAATCTTGCTGCTGCCAGCACTCCTGAGAAGGGGCCTTGTGGCCAACTGGCTCCCAGCCTCTGGAGCGCCAGGAATGACCGTAGGCTTTTCAGAGGAGTGGGTGGGAGGGGAAGGGGGGGGACACCAAACCAAATGATTTGATGAATGAAGAGTAGAGTTCATTCTATTTAATTAATGTACAAAATGTGTTTGTATATAATAATAAATATTATCTCTTAACAGCTCCTGCGGCGCTGCCCCATGTCCTGCCCACGGCTGTGCTGGGCTGACGTGTGGGAGTCCTGGGGGTAGAGGGGTGCAGCGAGGTGAATGCTCAGTCCTGGGGCTGCCTCCTCCTGCCGTCCTGGGGTGTCCCCATCTGTCCCCTTGCAGTGTGCAGGGGCAGTGGCAGGGCAGAAGGCTGAGCACCAACCCTGTCCTGGCCATGCTCAGTGATGCTGGGCAGCCTCCGTGCCAGGGCTGCAGGGCTCCGAGTCCTTCCACGGCCGCCTGTGGTGGGATGGGGAGCTATTCCTTGTCCTCAGGGGGGAGCAGAGCCCTGAGCCGCAGCCTGTCCCGCTCCCTGTGCAGCGTCTCCATCCGCACCCTCCACCCGAGGAAGGCTCCGGTTCTGCTTTGCGGTGGCTCTGGGATCAGCCCGGCTTTGCCGCCCTGGAGCTGCCTCTCCCGAGGGAGGTTCCGCTCTCGGCCTCTCCTCCTGCCCCTTCCATGGGGAAGCTTCCTCCGCCTCCTCCTAATCGCTGCCGTCCTGCGGCGGGGCTGAGCTGGGCCTGCGGAGGAGGGAGGGGAAGGGGAAGGGTTATGCTTAGCCCAGGCTTGGCCGAGTTTGGGATGGAGCTGGAAGAGGAAAAGCAGACTTTGTCTTCCTTCGTCATCTTTATTTACGTGGTGTAAAACCAGAGCGGGGGCGCGGGGCTCGGCTTTGTCTGGGCACTGTGGGGACCTCTTACCCCAGTTCAACCCCCCAAAAAGAACCTCCCGCCCCTTCCAACCCCCACTGCCAGCAGGAGGGACGGGAGGAAGAGACAAAGGCCCCAGAGGTGGGGCAGCCCCAGGACCTTCCCCCTCCCTTTTTCCTTCCCCTCCCTCCCTGAGCCGGAGGAGCGGGTGGCCTGCCCTGCCCCGCCCCGGCAGAGCCGCCTGTCCTGGGGTGCTTTGGGGGGTCCCTGCCCCACACCTCACCTCTCCTCCCGGGCTTCCTCGGTGGCCAGCGGGGCGGGCAGTGCCCGGCCGCCCTTGGTGGTGCCCAGCGCGGACACCAGCTCGCTCTTCCTCAGCAGCGCCGCGCGCAGCTGGTCCCGCATCTCCTGGATCTTCTCCTCCAGCTCCCGGAGCTCGTTCTCACCGGCCTCCCTGTCCAGGGGCTGCGGCGGCCTCCCGTTCCCGGGGTGCCACGGGGACCCCTCAGCCTCGGTGGGGGCTTTGTCCAGCTGGAAGCGCACCCGCCGTGCCTCCTTCCTCAGGGCGCTCCAGGGCTGTGCTGCCGCCGGTGCCGACCTCGGCTGGGGCTCGCACCTGTGTGGGGAGGGTGGAAGGGCTGAATTGGGATCTGGCTGCTGTAGGATCCCCCTGCAGCCCCCCAGAACTCTGGGTGTCCACAAGGAGGAGGAGGAGAGCGGGGCAGGCTCCCAATCCCAGCTGTACCTCTGCTCCAGCTTCAGCTGCTGGCTCTTCCGCTCCTCCGTGCCCATGTTCAGAGCCCGATGGATTTTCTGTGGGGAACAAGGAAAGGGTGAGCTGGGGGGTGATGGTCTGGGGGTTAACAGGCCAGGGATTAATTGGAGGGTGATGATCTGAGGGTGATGGTTCAGGGGTTAAATGGGGATTGGTGGTCCCGGGGCAGAGGTGGTGCAATTTAAGAGGGAGCAGCGACATGGGGTCAGGGGTCTTTGGGGTGCTGTGTGAGCCCCTTCCCCCTGGCCCCACCTGGCTCGTGTGCAGCCAGTAGTTGAATTTCTTCTTGCGCCGGATGCGGGGCAGGACGAGGCGGTAGAAGACGTGCTCGCCCAGCGAGGTGAGCAGGGAGCCGCTCAGCCCGATGCACAGCAGCACGAACAGCCCCGAGAAGTGGTAGATGCCCATCTGCAGGGTCTGTGGGCAGCAGGGGGTGTGGGCTGGGCTGCGGGGGGTGTCAGACCCCGGAGCCCCCCCCGGCCGAGGAGCCGCCGCACCTCAGTGACGGCGAAGACGCGTTTGCCGCAGGGCACCATCTTGTACCACTTGTCGTGCAGGAGGTCGATGAACCCCGAGGACTTGTAGCGGCTGATGAACTCGGAGACGTTGGAGGTCAGCGGCGAGTTCTGGGGGAGGCCGATGCCGTAGCCTGGCCCCGGTGAGGGGGGGAGAGAGGGGCAGTGCTGGGACAGGGGGATGCAGCCCCCAGCGCCCACCACGGAGGGGACACCTCCCCACCCTGGTTGTGGCAGGGCACGGCCCCAGCCCGATACACACACACACAGAGGGATCCCCTTCCCACTACAGCCCCCCCAAACCTTCGATGGCGAAGGGTTTGCCCACGGTGAGCAGTTTGCAGTCAGAGTCGATGGACACCTCATAGTCCAGCAGTGATTTGTCCATGATGAAGGCGTTGAGTTTGGCCGGCTCCGTCCTGCAGCAGCATGGGGGGACACTCAGGGCGGGGCTGCTCCCCCTTTGCCCAGCATCCCCCCGGCCTCACACCCCTCCCAGAGGTGGGGGGCTCATGTGTGCGTGGAGTGGGGGGTGCACGGGCTCCAGGGCTGGGGCAAAAGCTGCCCTGGGAGGGGTAAAAGGTGGGGAGGATCCCCCCATGCTCTCCCTGACGCTCACTTGAGCATGGTGACGCCGTCGGGGGTGGTGGGGGCGTTGTAGCGCCGCATGTACTCGTGCATCTCGGGGAAGCTCTTCTTGATGTACTCCTCAGCACTGCTCTCCCACACGGTGCCGAAGCGGAAGCCCTGTGAGGGGTGATGGAGCTGGAAGGAGGCACCAGAGCATCAGCACCCCTGGCCCCAGGAATGCATCCCCACTCCCTGGGGATGTGTCCCCAGCCCTGAGCCCCAGGCAGGGTGTCTGGGCAGCCCCCGAGGTGCAGCAGCTCTTGGGGGTGTCTGGGAAAGACGTTCCCCAAGAGAAGCCTCAGCGTGAAATCAGCCCACTTCCCCCTGCCCTGGAGCTGAGGCTAGGAATAAACACCAGTGGGTTACACACACAAAGCTTTCTGCGGGTCTCAAAGACCCCCCCACTCTTAGGAGGGGCCAAGATGCAGGACTGGGGATGGAGAGAAGGAGGAAGGTGCAGAAGGAAGGACAGGACCCCCCCTCACCCCCTTCCCTCTGTCTCAGCCCATCTGAAGCAGCCGGACACTCGCCCACCTTTGGGTCGTGGATGCCCGAGAGCTCCTCGAAGGTCTTGTCCCCCACCATGACAGCTGCCAGGTTGGCCGTGTAGCTGGAGAGCACCAGGAGGCAGAAGATGGCCCAGAGGTTCATGAGGAAGCGGCCGGTGCAGCACTTGGGCGTCTTGCTGGAGACAGTGCGCCCAAAGAGGATGGCGTAGCAGAGGTTGAGGGCTGAGGAGTAGGAGAAGATCTTCATGCGGTTGCGGCCGTGGGGGGTCATTCCATAGGGGCTCTTCCACTCGTACAGGGTGAGGAAGAGTGCGGTCATGTGCAGCGCCACGAAGATGCCCACCCACATGGTCCAGTGCAGGGGCCACATGAAGGCCCCGATGGGCGACGCCGTGTCCTTGGTCCTCACCAGGATGCCCAGGCTGGTGGAGAAGAAGGGGCTGGTGAAGTCGATGACTTTGCTCCGCGCCGAGTTGATGCTGAAGGAGGTGACGGCCATGTGGGCCGTGCCACTGAGCAGGTCCCCCACCAGTCCCGTCCAGCGCCCGTTCTTCCAGGCCCCGTATTTCCCATCGCCCACGATGTAGAGCTCGAAATCAAAGGCCATGTCCTCGGCCAGCTTCTCCAGCAGGTCGATGCAGTACCCGTAGCAGCATTTCTTGTACTCCCATGGCACTGAGCCGTTGCCAATCTTCTCAAAGAGGGCATCCAGCACGGCCGAGTCGTTTGTGCCGGGGTCCAGGCAGAGCTGCCCGGCCGGGCAGTTCCCTTCCTCATCCACCTCCCTGGTGAAGACGAAGGGGTGCTCCACCAGCGTCACCACCCGCAGCCGTGTGCGGGCCCCCTCGGCCGCCTCGCTGGGGCTCTTGTGCTGCCGCTGGCTCTGCCACACGCCCTCCTCCAGCTCCAGCTTGCCGTGGCTCCAGGTGCCCACTGTCACCCAGGTGGGGACCCCCTGCGAGTCCCTACGCAGACTCCAGACGCGGAACTGCTGCTCCGGCCTCACCAGTGCCGTGTTCTCCACGCGCACCAGCCCCGTCTGGCCGTGGAAGGACGTGTTGGCCAGGAACCTGCCAAGGGAGGGGTTTCACAGCTCCAGTGTTCCGGGTCAGCTGGGACCAAGGGATGAGGCTGGGAGCTGGGAGCGGGACGTGCCCGACTCAGGCAGGGACAAGGTCAAGGAGGAGCAGCAGGATCTGGCCCTGCTGTGCTGCCCCGCAGCTCGCTGTGCTGCCAGGGCCAAGTGTTATTAATATTTATAGAGTGACCATGCCCGGGCGGTGTTAAGGAGATCTGAAGTGACACATCCCCCCCTGTGCAGCACTAACCGTGTCCTGGGGGGGCTGAGCCCCATGGTGGCGGCTGCACACACTGGGGACAGTGCTGCACTGAGCCCAGGGGTCCCCTGGCTCTGCCCTTACCCCATCCCAGGTCTGGGGCAGAGCCCTCCCATGCACCCCAATACCACAGAGCCAGGATGGGGGAAAAGAGGCACCCCCAGCACCCCCTTACCTGGCGAGGAAGAGCCCTGGGGACTCGCCGCCTGCCCGGTGCCTCTCATTGCAGTTGCCCGTGGTCTGCAGCAGTGCGGGGTCAGGGCGGCCGCGGGCGGCGTGGGCAATGGCCTGGGACACCAGTCCCACCATGTCCTGCACGAAGAGCTCCAGCGGTGGCCGGCTGACCTCCCCGAAGGCCAGCAGCCCCGGGGGCAGCCCCTCGGTCTGCAGCTCGCTAGCGCTGAGCGGGAAGCCCAGCATCCAGTGGAATTCCTGCGGTGGCAGCCCCAACTCCTCGGCCGCCTGGAAGATGAGCCGAGCACGGTGCAGGTCACAGCCCAGCACCAGCACCGGGCTGGACAGGGTCCTGACACGCTCCCCGTGCTGCCGCAGGTAGTGGGTGACCCTGGGCTCATCCAGGTTGCCCAGGTCCAGGACGGTGCGGAGGAAGAGCTGGGAACGTTGGGCCCAGAGGTCGAGGAAGCCGTCGATGTCCCAGGGGTGGCAGAGCACCAGGCTGGTCTCCTGCCAGTCGTTGGCCTGCAGGACGCTCACCAGGACGTCCACCAGCATCTCCGGTGAGCTCTGCCGGTCCATGTGGAAGTGGAAGGGGCTCTGCCAACACACAGGGGTTGTGGCTGTGCCCCTTTCAGCAGGAAGAGCCCAGAGGCAGCACCAGACATGGGTCCACCTACCCTGAGGTCATCCCACACTCCCTGCCCATTCCCTGCCCAGTTCCTGTCTGGGACCCACCACCAGAACAGATCCCAGAGCCCTTCTGGAGACAGAATGGGGATTGGGGTGAGGGCTGCAGGGCTCCCAGAGGAACCAGGGAACTTACCTTGGAGTGGGAGCTGGAATTGGGTCTGGGACAGAGCCGGGCAAGGGGCCAGGAGAGAGCTGAGATGGGAGCTGGGATAGAGCCAGGATAGGGCTGGAATGAGGGCCAAAAGGGGGCTGGAATAGAGCTGCGATGGGAGACAGAGAGAGCCAGGATGGGGCCCGGGATGAGGCTGGGGTAGAGGCAGGATGGAGGTGGGAATGAGGATGGGGATGAGGCCCGGGTGGAAGAGAAAACAGAGGGAAAACAGAGCCGGGATGGACCCCGCAGGTAGTCGGGATGCAGCAAGGATGCATGGTTGGGATGGATTCGAAATTGGAACTGGAAACAGAGCCGAGATCGGGATCGGAGGCAGGACTGAGCCGAAGTCCTGCAGAAGGACCCGCGGAACAGAGCCGGTATGGAGTCGAGACGGGGATCGGGATAGAGCTGGCATGGATCCAGGACGGGGATCAGGACAGGAGCACGGACGGAGCCGGGACGGGAGCGGGGACGGGAGCTGCGTCCCCGTGCAGTGCCGGCGCTGCGGGTCTCACCTGCGCTCGGAAAGGCAGCGACCAGCGGGTGTCCAGGATGCTGACGAAGGGGACCTGGAGGGCGGCGGCGAGGAAGTCGAGCTGGAGCAGCTCCCGGCGGGAGCGGGGCAGCGCCAGGACGGCGGCCACGCCGCGCCCCNCCCGCAGCCGCCCCGTCCACGCCCACGCACGACGCGGGTCCCCCCCTCCCTGCACCCCGCAGCAAAGGGGGCCCCCACCCGCGCGGTGCTGCCGTCCGAGGGCTGTGACCGTGGGGTCCCCCGGCACAGAGACGCTCGCCGATCCCTGGGTGGTCCCGGCCGCCTCTGGACCACTGGGATCTTCCTCCTCTTCCTCCTCCTCATCCGCCTCCTCCGGCCCCCGACGAAAACCCCCTCGGGTCAGTCTCTGAGCCGGACTCCGAGCCGTGAGCTGCCGCCTCCATCCCGGTAAAAGCCCCCACCCCGATCCCTCTATCCCTCCTCAATCTGAGGTGCAGCTTCAGTGTTGGGGGGTCCCGAGGCCGTTCCAGGGCCAAGCGACTCCTCCTGCTGCGTGGGGAAGGGGTGAAGGGCAGCAGCGGTGCAGCCTTCCTCTGCTGAGGGAGGGAGACACGGAGTCACCCTCCTCATCCTCACCAGGGAAACTGAGGCTCGACCCAGCCCAAGGGTCCCCGCCACCGGCACATAAACAGCAGCAAGCGGGGCCGGAGCCACGCTAAATTAATAAGGAAAAGTGAAGGATGGAGCCAAAATCCATCTGGCAAGAAGTATTGATTCATGTAATATCGATAAATGTAATGAGTCACAGCTAATGAATTCCCCTGCGGAGCCGGACCCGCAGGGAGGGCAGCGCAAAATCCTTCTGGAGCACGGAGGGTCAGGGGGTGCTGGTCTCCCCCTGAGCAGGACCCTGACCATGGGGCCCCTGGCAGCTCCTTCTCACAGGGATAAACACGACACAGCACCCACTGTCCAGGCAGGAGGGGCAACAGGATCTTGGAATGATCCCCAAACACCAGGCACAGCACAGGTCTCAGGGAAACCCCATCCTCCTTTCTGCTCTACCCAAGTGCAGCACCCCAACAGGAACCCTACTGGGGGGACTGGGAAAGTGTGGGATGACTGGGAGGGAGGGCTGGAGTCTGGGCTTGGCTGGGGGCTGCATCCCCGGGGGTCTCAGAGGGTTCCCGGCAGCAGGGACGTGCTCCCACCTCTTCCCCCACGGCAGTCCCTGGCTCCGGGCGATGGTCCCTGCTGCAGCCGATGAATGTTGATCCAAAGCGTTGGGAGGAAGAGGAGGAGCAGGAGAGGAAGGGAAAGGAACAGACTCCAGTGATTAAGCTAAAAGCATCTGCTCAGGAACTGGCGGAGCCGGGGACGCTCCGGTTTTAAAATGCACTTCAAGTCATCTGCACTTGGTGTATTGAACAGAGTGTGTTGAACAGGGTGGGGGGACACAGAGGGATGGCCAGGGGACACCTCAACACCCTGCAGGAACAGGGAGGGACCCCCAGGGTGAAGGGGACCCCCAGGGTGAAGGCAACGGGATAGTTTGGGGATAAGGAAAAGCTTTCCCACTCCTGGTAGGCAGCCCCAGGGATGCAGTGATGGGTGGTCAAGGTTTGTGTCCATGCAAGGGGTGTTAAAAGAAACCAACACGGGCATCTTTCACTATAAAAAACAAATCTTTTATGTAAAAAATAAACCTAAACAAAACCCACAACCCCCGCTGCCATGCTGTGACAATACAAAAGGCCGAGTCCCCAAACACTGTGAAAACAGAGTCGTTGGATCCAAATATATATAAATTGTTGACTGATGAGATTGGAAATAGCACCTTGCTGGCCCCCCCGCCCCTCCCCAGCGTGACCCTGTGCCCCAAAACCACCACCTGTGCTCCAAGCCCAGGGAGACCCCTGGGCCCTGCCCACCAGACAGAGCAGGAGCCCCATCCTCAGCCCTGGTAGCCGGGGACCCCCCACCTTTGGCAGCAGCCCCCCCCTGCACCCCCGGAGCAGGAGCTGCTCAGCCCCTGCTGTCCCAAGCGTGGGGTCTGGTGGCACTGAGCAGCAATCCCCAGAGCAGGATTCTCAAACTGGTATTGAGAGAAAACCACTTTTCTGTCTGCACTGCAGGGTCAAGTAACGAAAAGAAACAAGAAAGGGGCAGGGGAAGAGACGGGGAATGAGCAGGAGCTGCATCCTGAGCCCTCCCAGGAGCCGGTGACGCTCCTCCTGCAGCGGCCGCCCGAGTGCCCCCCGGCCCCGAGTCGGGGTGAACGCGGTCCCTGTGCTGTCCCCTCGCCGGTCTCAGTCCCGTGTCACGGAGCGGGCGTGTGCCGGGTCAGGGGGAGGTGAGCCGGGTGCTCGCAGCCGGCTGGGCGGTGCCCGAGGGCGGGCAGGTTCTTCCCCAGGAGCCGGACAGGGAGAGGCGGAGGGGTGCGAGGGCGGGGGGAGCCTCTTCACTTGGCTGGTTTGGTGATGATGCGAGTGGAGAAGTCAAAGAGGTCCTTGTTGATTTTCCGGAGGTTGCTCACCTCCTCCTCCAGCTCGCTCACCTGGATCGTCAGGTGCTCCTGGTCTCCCACCAGGTTCTGTGACACGGAAACACAACAGACAAGTGTCAGGGCCTCAGCACGGGCTGCTGCTCCCCCCTCAGCAGTAAACTCCACACCCTTTGGTCCCCTCCCTCCTCCTCCTCGAACTGCAGCCCCTCCTGCCCACGTCACCAGCAGATTCCAGGGCTCTTTTCCCTGTTCCCAGCTCGCTCGGGGCCTCACGAGTCAGATCAGCTGACAAGGATCCCCTCCATGGGGTCTGTACCCGATTCTCAGCCTGGGAGCAGCTCTCACCTTTTCCCTCGTTGAGTACATCTGCGAGTACATCCTCTCTGCCTTCTCCAGGTAGCTCTGCCCAGGCTCCTGCAGGGACCAGAACGGAGGGGTTGGCAGAGCAGACACAGACCCTCTCCCCATGCTCCTGCACTGGGTTCCCCATGAGAGGGACCCTGGGTGATCCTGCTGTCCCCTCTGCCAGGCAAACATCCCCTTGGCCTGCTGCCACCAACCCAACAGGGAGCTTATCCATCAGCTCTGGCAGGACTGTCACTGTCACTCGCCCAGAGACAGACGCTGGCAGAGGGGAGCAGCTCTGGGACCACTGGCAGAGAGCCTGGGATGGGCAGGACACTGATGGTGTGTGACCCTCCGTGCCTGGGGACAGCCACACCGGGACCGAGGAAGTGGTGGGACAGCAGAGCCAGCCCACGCTGCAGCACGGGGCTGGGAGGACAAATGACTGCAGCAGCCAGGATGGGGAGGAAGCAGGAGGGAGCAGGAACGGGTTTCACCAGCTGGAGGAGAAGCTTTGCTCCGGCACAACCCCTCCCGGATGTCTGTCCCCCCTCCCCAGCCGCCCACTCGCCCCCAGCACCTGCTGGTGCAGCCCCAGGCGCAGCGTCACCCCCTCGGTGCCCGGCTCGTCGCTGCTCTCGGTGCCGTGCAGGTGTCTGCTGAACTTGGGCAGGGGCACGCTGGGCTTCCCGTCGGGGTTGAACATGTTGGCGGGGGCCAGCACGATGAAGGCGTTCGTCACCGGACCTGCGATGGGACAGAGAGGACAAGGTCAGGCTGGACCCTGGTGGATTTGAGGGGCGAGTACGACCCTGGCGCAGGCAGTGGCCAGGATTCTCCTCCCTCCCCAGCAGCTCTCCCTGCCCGGGGCTGCGGCTCTCCGGGTCAGCTGGCACCCCCGGGAGAGCAGGGCCCGGCCTCCCTCCCATCCATCAGGCAGCTCCGTGCTGCCACGATCCATCACACGCTCTCAATGGCAGAGCTGATGAGCGCGTTAATTACCGCAGTTACCCACGGCTGCTGCCGCCCCCTCCCAGCTCCTGCTCGCTGTGAGCTCCCACCGCTGCCCCCCACGCCCTGTCAGGCACAGCAGCCCCCCAGCCCCCCCACAGCGGGCAGAGCAGCTCGGCCACTGCTACCACAGCCTGACCATCCATCTCCCCTGGCCAAAGGGAAAGGTGAAGAGGGTCCAGATGCACCTGAGAGGGGGCTGCCAGTGCCACAGAGAAGGGTGTGGGGTGAGGGGGGAGCCCAGGGGGGGCTCAGAACTGCTGGAGGATTTGGGTCTCTGCAGAGAAGATGGACACAAGCAGCTCTGCCACAGATGAGGGCTCTGTCACCACCCCTCCAGAGCCTGCTCCTAAATCTGATCCTCCCAGGATCCAAGGTTGGGTCCCACCAGCAGAGCAGAGGCTCTGCTGAGTGCCTGGCCCCAAAGCTGTTCCTGGCCAACTCTGATGGCTTCACTCCCTCCTTAAACACCAGACATTTGTGCTCCTGAGGCAAGTGTCCATCAGTGAGATTCCTGCTGCACTGGCAGCTCATGGAGCAGTTTGAGAGGAAGGGACAGCAAGGGTGGAGAGGAGAAAATCTCAGGAATGAACCCAGAGTTCCCCAAACCTGGTCACCACCCAGACACAGCCCCCACAGACATTCTGGGGCCCCAGTGCAGATTCAAGTCCTGTACCAGATCACCTTCCCCTGAGGCCTGGGGCAGCAGGCAGTGGGTGACCCTGGGCCAGCCTGGGCATGGGGACTGGGGGGACACAATCCAGCTCCCAAGACAGAGCTGCCAGCAGCACAGATCAGCCAGAGCGTCCCGGGATGGCCTTGCAGGACCGAGCCCTCGGGGATGGTCTGTGCCATGCTGTGTTTGCAGAGACAAGGATGGAGCTCGTGTGACAGGACGGGAATTGAGGCCTGGAGGGATCTGGGGGCAGCGCTGGCTCCTGGCCTCATCCCACAAGTCTCTTGCTTCCCCCTGGAGTGGTGCTAGCCATGAGGAGTGACCGGGAGCAGCCCTGCCTCGCTGGCACCGCCACAGCTCACTACCCGGGAGCAGCAGCCTGACTTCTCAAAGTCCACCAGCTCTGCCCCCACCAAGGACAAGCCACCCTTGGTGACACAGCCCCCCGTGCCCAGCCTGCCCGCCTGGCCCTCAGCCACACTCCAGCTCCTTGGGTTTATCTGCAGCAGTGTTGAGGGGGGGCAGTGGGTCCTGTGTGCCCTCAGCCACCCGTGTGCCCGGCGAGCAGAGGGACCGCGCTGTCCTGAGGACACCGGGCCAGAGGCTGCTGTCACATCACCACGTCAGAGCCCCTGTCACCTCTGCCTTGGGGAGGGAGCAGGACACACTGGACAGGCAGCAGGGACAGACCTTGCTGGGGGGCTCACGCCACTGCTCAGAGAGGCCAAGGGGGAACCCACAGAGAGGGGGCTGGGTTGGGGCAGCAGATTCCCCCATGCTGAGAGGCTGCAGGGCCCTGTGGGGACAGCTCAGGGGTGCTGGGCTCCCAGCCCATTCCCAAGCACACGCAGCACAGCACGGTCATGCCGGTGCCAGGGCTGCCAGAGTAACCAAATCCCTGCCCACAGGCAGCAGGGAGCCAGCAGAGCACCCACAGCTTGGGGTCTGCCCCTCCTGGGAAGAGCCTGGTCTGTCCACTCTCCCCTGCAGCCTCGGGAGGACTCCAACGCCCGGCTCACAGCCAAAGCCCGGCCCCCCCTCCTCGGATGACTCACAGCTCCACTCTGTGTTTTCACCCTCTAGTGCCAGCGGCGCCAGGCTGGATGGGCACTGCAGTGGGTCCCAATTAGGGATGGTCCTTGGCAGCCAGAGGGAAGAGGAAAAGGGTCTGCAGGCAGCCTGGCTTCCAGAGACTGCCCTGAGGCAGCAGCTCATCCCCCACAGAGGAACAGGGTCTGGCTTTCCCCACCATCACCTTTGGGAGGGGTTTGGGCCATGCCCAAGGCAGCCCCACCGGTCACTGCAGCACCAGGGGCCAGAAACCACCACAGCTGGGGGAGGAACCCAGTTAGCAACAGGAGGGTTAAATCCCCCGTTGCTCTGAAGTAGCTGAGGCACCCAACTGCTGCTCCTGCAGTTTACAGGAGCCATCAGACTGAAATCCCAGACGGCTGCTCATATGGGATTCACTTCAGGCCTCATGAGCTCACGGGCGCTCAGTGCCGGGGTCACAGAGCTGTCTCCCCTCCAGACACAGCTGGGGTGTATGTGGGGTGACTGCTCCCTCGGGAAAACAAGGAGGAGGATCCTGCATGGCCTCAGTGACAGGGTGAAATCTGTGACTCACTCCCGACAGTGCACAGAGGGTTGTTAACACAGGGGCAAGGTCACGGCACCGCTCCAGACAGCCTCGGCTCCCTCCAACGCCTCTGCCCTTCCCAGGGTGTGAGGAAAGGGACAGAAACACACCTGGAGTGCCCAGGGCAGCACAGGTGAGACAGCAGCGGCCTCTGGCAGTGAGGATCCTGGAGATAAGGACATTCCTACCTTTGTGATTCATCGTCTTCAGGCACTGCTTGCTCTGGATGTCCCACAGCCGGACGGTTTCGTCGTGAGAGCCCGAGAGCAGGAGGCTGCCGTCTGTGGAGACTGACAGACACGTCACCTGGTTCCTGGAATGGGGAAGAGGATGTTTAAACTCAGGATGACCCCAGGAGTGCCAGAGTTCTGCTGGTGAGGTGGGCGGATGGGGGCAGATGGTGGCTGGCAGGTATGTCTGGTTCCTCACCTGTGCCCTTTGAAGACCTTCCCGTTCTCCCGCTCTGTCTGGAAGGTCCGGTCTCTCTGAACCGGCTGCAGAAATGAAGGAAGGAAGAAAGGAAGGGAAAAGGGTTAAAATTCAGGAAGGATGAATCCAGCAGGTTCATCACCGTGTCTGGAGGGGGCAGAGGAGACACAGGGGGACCAGGCCCTCCCGTGCCCTGGCAGGTCACACCAGTCCCAGTGGGGAGGTGATGGTGGCTCGGGGTGACAGGGCACACCTGCAGCCCCACACACTCACCCAGGCGCAGAGGTCGACCTGGAAGATGGACCCATCCATGCCCCCGCAGAACATGTGGTACTCAGAGAGGTCCAGAGTCACAGCCATGATCCCCACGTCGAAGAGCACGGAAAGCAGGAGCTCCCCAGAGGAGATTTCCCAGAGCTGGAGTGAGAGGGGACAGGAGAATCAGGGGTGAGAATGTTAATGGCTGGACTGGAGGAACACTGACATCCTGGCATCCCACACCGACATCCCACCCTGGCATTCCCTCCTGGCTGTGGTTGGGAAACTGAGTCCAAGGCAGAACCAAGGATCAGCCTCTCTGTCACCATGAGAGAAGTTGCCCAGACAGCTTCAAAACAGCTCTGAACCCTCTCTGTGGCCATCCTGCCCCCAGGACATCCCCTGCCCCACAGGCTCCAGCCTGCTCCGCTCCCTGTGGACATCAGCAATGGGAAACAGAGGAGCTGACCCCGACATTCCCAGGACAACAGGGACTGCAGCAGTCCAGCCTGGGGGCAGGTGCAGAGAAACTGCTGTTGTTGGAGAGGCAGAGCCCAGGTCTGGCAGCTCTGAGTCATTGCAGAGACAGCCAAGAAATTCAGCCACTGCAACCCGGGAAAGCTTGGGGACAGCTTGGAGACAGGGACAGCTTCCTGCTACCTGGCAGGAGCCCGGCTCTGACCCCGCAGGGTCTGGCACCTCTGAAATGAGCCTCACCTTGGCTGTCTGGTCGAGGGAGGCGGTGGCAGCCCGTGCCAGGGGCCCTCCGAAGCCGCAGCACAGGTCGGTGATGGGGAGGCTGTGCCGGGACCAGACGTGCCGGGGGTCAGGGATCTGGGAGGGCTCTGCCTGCAACACGCTGTGGGGAGAGCAGAGATGGGTGGGTCAGCCAGGACAGAGCCCCACGGGGAGCTGGGCCAGGCTCTGCTCCCACTGCGAACGCCTCTCCTGGCTGCAGGGACCATGTGGGACACGGGAGCTGCTGGCAGCCCTGGCACACGGATACCGAGGCTGAGGGGCTGAGCTCCCCATCCCAAGGGGATAAAGACCCTCTGTAAAGGGCACAGTGCCCTCTGTGCCACCCAGGGAAAGAAATCAGAGCCATATGCCCATTCCCAAGAAGCCCAGGTGAGACCCCAAGGAAAGGCTCCCTGCCTGCAAGGAGGGCACAAACCGAGCTATGGGCTCAGCCAGAGCTGATCTTGCCTCCGAAATCCCTGTGCCCCCCAGCCCCCCCTTACTTGTAGAGGTTCCACACCAGGGCCAGGCAGTCCTTGGCCCCCGAGAGGAAGTGGCTGCTGTCGTCGGTGAAGCAGAGGCACGTGAGGTCCTGGTAGTGTCGGTTCAGGATGGCGAGGAGGTTCCCGTTGGACACCTGGAGCGAGGGGAAGGGCAGAAAGGTGTCAAGGATGTCCTGGGGTAACGTGGCACCCTGCTCTTGATGCAGGGAAGGGAGAAGAGTGGGTTCTGTTGCCCACATGAGCCCGCTGGCGCGTCAGGGACAGTGACCGACACCACTGAGGTACAGCTGGAACAACAGCACACACTCAGGACTGCAGGGACACTCAGCACACGGCTGTGGAAGAGGTTCTGGCACATTAACTCTGGAACCCAGAGATGCCAGAGCTGTTTCTCTGGTCAAAACCCAAGTGTGCAGTAAAGATTTCTTGCTCACTCTTAATATTCATATTACTTCAGTGGCTTCTTCCCTCCTCCCACAAGGTCCTCAGGAGGTGGCAGTGGGGTTATGAGAGCTGCAGGACACCCCAGGGGTGGCTCGTGGTCCTGGGCCAGCAGGGGCTTTAGGGTGGACAAGGAATTCCCCAAACCTTGAGCATTTCTTATTAAAAGGCAACTCTGCAGATGGGGAGGGAACCAAGAAGTGAAAGAGCCTCAAACAAAATAAGAGTCCACTTCTTCTCATGGTCTGAATTACACCCAAAAATCAAACCAAACTGCAATTCGAGGTGTTTCACAGACCACACAAATCTGGGGCTCTGGGGGCTGGTTCCAGCTCCATGATGGTTCCCATGGAGCCTCTCCAATGTGCCAGAGGGACAGTGCCATACCCTGGAACACATCTGTGGGTGAGGGGAGCTGGGGCAGGGCCCAGCTCGGAGCATCACAGGCAGCAGCTCCCACTGCAGGCTCAGCCCCATGGTCCCTGTCAGGGATTTTATTCCAGCGCTGCCACAAACACATTGGTACAAGCAAACCCCGCTGAGTTCAGGCAGAGGCATCCACACCACGAGGCTCAAACCTCCTCTGGCATGGGGAGCTCTCCAGGTGAGGCATCCTGGGGTTTAATCCCAGGCTCAGGACGTGCTACTGCTTTTATTTGCTCAGTGGTGTGCTGGGAACGCAGCGTAATCCCGAGTAATCCAGCGGTAATTAACCAGCAGGACAATGACCAGAGCACAGCAGGGTCTGTAGGCACCCTGGGCACACACAAATACTCAGCTGAAACGTGGGAGAAGCGCTGAAGGAAACCAGGTTCTGTGCTGTTGTCTCGTGGGAGCAACGCCCGACCCCTGAGGCACGGGAGATGCACGGAAAGAGGAGAAGGAGGCAGAGTGAAACCTCTCCCTGAATTTCTCCCGCTCCTACTTTGATGAGCCGCCCCACGGGCCGCGGGCAGCACAGCCTTTACCTGCTGTGGCACCCCGGGATCAGGATTTACAGACGTCTGAGGGATGGGGACACTCCCTGACCGCCCAGGGAGTGAGTCTGCATGGCCCCGAGCGCCCCAGCACCTCCGTACCTCCCACAGGTAGATGCTCTCGGCGACCCCCGCCAGGATGTAGAGCCCGTTGGGAGAGGCCGTCAGGCAGGTCACAGGCCCGGGGCAGATGATCTTCTGCTGCAGCTGGTCCTGGGACAGAGAGAGCACAGAAGGGTTCAGAGAGGGGAAGGGGCTGCAGGCAGGGCCCCTCGATATGGGGGCTCAGGGGGATCACTGTGGGGGTCTCTGCGAAGAGAGGGATGGGGGGCACCTGCCCGTGGAGATGGGGGTCGGAATGGAGGGAGGGGGGCCTGAGGGTCTAACCAGGGACAGGGGGGTCTCTGTGGAGAGAGGGGCCATGGGGGTCTCTGCAGAGAGT
>VZTH01009334.1:0-84450 GCA_013397815.1 Aleadryas rufinucha
CGCCGGGCCCCCCGGCCCCGAGGTAGCGGCGGTGGAAGGAGCCCAAGCCCGGTGACCGAGGAGCCCCCGTCCCATCCCCGCACCCCAGGGAGCGTGCGGAGCCCACCCGGAGCTGCTGCTGCTTCGCCTGGAGAGCTGACATGGTTCCAGCGCACCTGACCCTGCTGGACTTCAGCGATACTTGAAGCCAAATCCGTGGCTCTTTGGCCTTTGCTAACTCAATGCTATGCAAAAGAAAAGGAGGAAAAAAAAAGAAACCTTGACACTGGTTTGTGGTGGGAATGGCTGTTTCCTGCCCTGGGTGAGCCTATGTGTGGTTTCTTGCTTGTGAGATGAACTAATTCTCCTTTACCCCGTGGAAGACACACTACAGATGGCAACCTGAAACTTTGGTAATGCTTGGTCATTGCTGAGCGGTTGGAACTTTTACTTATTTTTTTTTTTTTCATAAAGTCACCTAAGGAGCCTTGTTGCTGTCTTCAGGAGCATTGAAGGAATTTGTCTGTCTTAATTCTTCACCTCAAGTGACTTTATCCCACCGTGAGTGCGGCCAGAGCACCCACCTAAATACCTTCTCCTTCAAAACTCCTTCCCAGCCTGGAAGATCAGGGATCACAGACTTCTTCGAAAACTTCTCGTCCTGGGAAAGGCTGCCCATAGTTACTTTATGGGGCAGCAGCCTGGAAAAGTTCTTGGGGACCAAAGGAGGCCAAGTCTGCCTGCCCTGCACTTCATCAAAGGAGCAGGGAAGAAGGAGTCATCGAGGCATGCGGGCCCACACTGCAACGTCTTCGTGGAACATGGTGAGAAGTTTCTATTGGTATTTGGTTTAATTTTGGTTTGCTGAGCTAGGTACAATATGGATTTATTCAAGACCACGGAGCAGATACAGACATGTACTTTATGGAAGTCTTGTTTTCTTTCCCTTCCTGCTTAATGCAAATCTTCTGTGATTGTTTATTAAGAAAATACTTGGGTCAGATTGCTTGAAACCTGAGGAGAGGTTATTGTACAGCTAAAGGTGAAATGCAAGGAAGTAGCTTTTTAACAATGTACAAGTATCTCATTTCTGCCTTGGTTATGTTCTGGTTTGCAATCTGGGAAAGTGTTTGATCCTTTTTGAGCTGTCTGTGTCATAATACAGACCAGTCTCAGCCAGTGGTGATGCTGTGGTCAGTGACAGGTGTTCTTTAATTATCTTTACCGAAGAGACTTTGCTACTTGGAAGGGAAAAAAAACCCCTTATTTTGGAAAGTTTGTGAACTTACTGCTGTTGTGAAAAGTTTCTTGGTGCATTTGGAGCACCTTTGCTTAGTGGTTTCTCATAGCTGGTTAAACCTTCGTCCTGTGGTGTGATGGATTGAAGTGCTAGAGGCCAAAAATTTGGGGTAGAGCAACCCTGTCACTTGCTGGCCTTCTGCAAAGTATGAGGGGAGTTCAGACTCTTGGAAAAGAAGCCAGATGAAAAACTCAGTGGGACTCGGAGGTAGATTTGGTGACTGCATCAAATGTTTTCTTCTTTAAACAAAAAAAAAAAAACCAAACAAACAAAAAACAAACAAAAAACCACCCCGCACCCCCCAAATAACAAAAAACAAACAAAAAACCACTCTGAAAACAAAGAAATTGTAAACTGAAGGCATCTCTACAGAAGTGAGGTGGAGAAATGCATTGTTTTGTTGAAACTCTCTGGAGTAATCCTTGTGTTTGCACAACACTTTTTTAATTCTAATGTTCTTTGAGATGACGTGCTGCTGACTTCTGCCTTTGGCTGGAGAATGTGATTTTGACAAAGCTTCTGCAACATTTTTGTCCTGCAGAGGAAGTTTATCTGTGAACAAAACAAAACTGCATCTGTAATCTTATCATATAACTAAAAATTGAAATATTTGCTGTGTCTGAGAACAGAATCTAGTTACAGGAAGTTTTGATTTGTTCTACTTTTAAGGGCTTTGCTTTCAAACTTTTTCTCATTCTGTATTTCTAGAAGGGCCCAAGAAGTTCTCTGCAGTGTTCAACAAACACACAGAGATCCCATGTTTTTACTGCTCTGCTGAAATACTGTTTTGAGTTACTTCAGTGTTTTATTTTCCCCTACAATCTTTGTGCACTGAGGAACTTGAGGTAATTAAAGGAAGGTTAGAGAATATAAGGGCTGACTTGGCCCTCTGATGTTAAACCTGCTGCTGGATTTTTCCTAGTTTTCAGTCCTATGATAAACCCACTCGTCCACCCCCAGTTTGGTTCCTGCTTTTCCTACTTTGGACAGAGTTTCAAGGTCAGATGAGATACAGCCAGAGCACGAGCTGCAAGCAATACAATATTCTTAGTCCCTTTGGTGTTTCACTGTCGCAGAAGAGCCAGAAACGCTCCTTTTTGATCATCTAACAGCAATAGGCAGATGGTAACTTCTTGCCAGTGTGACCTGAGGTCAGCAGATCCCAGCAAATTCACGAGGAAAAATGGCATCTCTAATGTCCGTGTGCCATATGTCCACGAGAGACCTTGGTGTCTTGATTTAGAAAAGAATAAACTTGAAAGAGGACATCAGGCCTAAGACATCTGTTAAGAGAACTGCAAAAGATCGGCCTCGCTTATACACATGAGGAAAAGTTTCTTCCTTTGAGTGGATGAAAAGGTTCTTCCAAGTCCTGGCAGTAGAAGGCAGTACCACCGTTGTTTACTCAGCTCTCTTTTGAGTTTGGGCTGCTCCTGTCCTGAAAAATGCTATATTAAAATATCTGGACGAATTAAGAGGGGAACAAAGTTCATTTTAGAAAGTTCTTCCTTTTCCTCTCAGTAATTTGTCTTTGCAGTACATAGACTGAGATACTTTATAATTAATGAACAGATCAGTATTTAATGCCTTCAGTCCTATTCAGATATTGTGCCATGGGCTGTAGTTCATAAAAGTAAGATTGGTGTTTTTTCAGGACTTAATGTTTGCACGTTTGCCTTTCAGTACTGTCATTACACACTTTCTTCTAAACACCAGACACTGTATCTGGTTTCTCTGTCACACTGTGGGTACTAGTTTGTCCCAGGAAAATCATATCTCTGGCTTTTCATAACTAAGAAATGCTTAAGGAGAAATTCCATGGTGGGCCACTTAACCCCCTAGAGACAGGTGAGTTCTTAAATGTACTTGTCTGAAATTCTTGTATATTAAAGCCCATGATCAAACAAACAAAAGAAGTAGGACTTTTGGTAGCAGGGCTCTCCTTTTAGGGTTGTGTTTTTATAAAGGTATTCGTGATCCTGTTTTGGTGAGACCACTACCTGCAAAGTTCTACCGAGGCTCATTCAGCAGGCACGTAGTGGAAGATCTGGATTGCTTCAGATTTTAGCTGAAAGGGTTAGTGAATATTATCAGATACTAACTGTGTAAGGCATAGTAACTTTCAGGGAAGTAATTCCATTTCTCGGTCGTCGCACTCTCCGTAGCACCCAAAGCAACACATCGAGAGGCTTCTGAAAAGCCAAGGAGGCAACTGGCCAGAAATCAGCTCTGCTGGTGCTCAAATGTTCTGTGAGAATAATGCAGAGAGGCTCTAAATTTTGTCATGAGCTGACAATTGAGGAGTGCCTTAAGGGGAGAAAAGTAATCTATGGGCAAGTTTTAGGCTTCTCTCTTTGTGCTGTTACTTTCCCCACGGAGGGTGTTTTACAAGCTGGAGTTCATGCTCGTGTCGTTACCCTGGGCAGCAGAGTAGCCCTTGCTGGGATTTTACAAATTTCACCCTGCAGATTACTCCAGCTCACAGTTTGCTTGCAAGCTTGAACTTGAGAGGAATTATAAAGGCAAAGTTTGCTTCTTTCTCTCTGCTTTGCTTGGTGAGAAATGCGTTTATAGTCACTGATTTTTGGGAATATCCAGCTGAAAGAAAAGCTGTGGTCAGTAGAGACAGTTAAAGGGAAAGACTTTGTCAGTGCATCTTGAAATGTGGACACTAGTGTATCTTGTGCCTTTCCAGAACGTTAATTTTGGCAGAACTCAAACTTCTGAAAAGAAAGGTGTGTTCCCACAGGGCTCAGCTCTGATCCTGGAGTAGGCAGGAGTTGACTGGAGCGACTGGCAAACTGTCTGTCTTGTGGAGGTGTTGCTGTGCTGAATGATGAGCAGATTCCCTGAAGCAGCTTGGTAGAACAGTATCTCCAAGCAAAAGCAGCACTTGAAGGCTTAAAAAATGAACTCTAATCATTACATATGTGATGCTGAGGTGAGGAAGAGACTGATAAAGCACTCCGACAAAAATGGCCTTTTCATACTCTTTCATAGTGGTAAAATGTGGTCTTAGAGGTTCTCTTCCAGCAGGTGAGTGATAGGGAAGCTTAAATGAGCTGTTTACCTTACTGTAAAGAGAGATAAACTGCAGAACTGGGTCCATTTTTCTTATACCTTTAGTGCTGAATATAGCTGAAGTCAGCCGGCTACAGTCTCTGTCATATTAGATCTGAACTCTTTTTCTTACAAGGGTGTTGAAAGTTTTACTGCTTTAATTAGGAAGCAATTGTGGATCCATAGCACCAGCTTGCCACAGCTGCCAGTTGGAGATGTGCCCTATACAGTTCACTGTGAAGAAAAATCCCAACAACTAAAAGTACCATTTCCTACATTATTGGTTAAAAATAAATTTTTAAGGGTCTTTATGTTTAATAATCTATTGTGTTTTATGCTGTTAAATTTCATGTTTCAAGTGTTTGAATTGTGAAAATGAATAAATTACATTATAATCAGTTCCAGCCATATACTGGGGTCATTCCACAGTGTGGGCAGCAGGGCAAGGTGGGGAGATTCTCCCCCCCTACTCCACTGTGCTGAGGCTCCACCTGCAGTGCTGTCTCCAGCTCTGGGGTCTCCAGCATGGGAAGGACATGGAGCTGTTGGAAAGAGTCCAGAGAAGGCCATGGAGGTGCTCCAAGGGCTGGAGCCCCTCTGCTCTGGAGACAGCTGGGAGAGATGGAGGTGTTCAGAGCCTCAGAGAAGGCTCCAGGGAGACCTTACAGCCCCTTCCAGTGCCTAAACGTGCTCCAAGAGAACTGGAGAGGGACTTTGGACAAGGGCCTGGAGTGACAGGACAAGGGGAAATGGCTTCAAACTGGCAGAGGGTAGATTAGATATGCAGAAGAAATTCTGCCCTGTGAGGGTGGTGAGGCCCTGGCACAGGTTGCCCAGAGAAGCTGTGGCTGCCCCATCCCTGGAAGTGTCCAAGGCCAGGATGGATGGGGCTCTGAGCAGCCTGGGGCAGTGGAAGGTGTCCCTGCCCATGGCAGGGTTTTGGAACAAGATGATCTTCAAGGTCTGATTTTTGTACTCATTATCCTTTATCCTACAGGTGAGCTCAGTATGTCTTCCTTATATGCAATATACATTTATTAGATAGTCAATTGTCCATACATGGAAATGATTTAAATGAGATTCCTTCCATACTAGAACTGTTTCTTCAAACCCATGTACTTAAACCCCCCGCATTTATCTCTTTCCATTGTACCTCAGGGCATTTTTGTACTCTGTCTCTGCTTCACCAACTGCAAAACCTGAGACTTCAAAGAAACTGCTTTACTACTCTGGACTCCACTTTAGACCATTCACCTGAAATTGGATTGTTAGCACTGGCCTAATTAAAAGCCATTTTTTAGAGTCTGCCTTCAGTATTTCAGGAGTTCATTCTGAGCTGACAAAACTTTCTTCATTGTTAGGCTGGAGATTTGTCAACTCCCAAATTTCAATTTCCATCTCTATTAGGAGAGACTTATCCCCAGCTTTTGGGATCCTTGCTTATGTATCCAACTTCACTGTGCCTCAGTATTAGCCTGGTTAATGCTGACATCTGCTGCATGCCGAATGCAGATTTGTTTACTGCCTCTGACTATATCCCTTTTCATCATAAAAATCACTTGCTGAATTTTTTCCTGCTCCAATTATCAAATACCACTAGGTTTTGCTAAGAAGCTCCTCCACAAAACTTGATCTATGGTTGGAATACGTTTGGAAGGAGACCTAAGACTTTCTAAACTGCTTTTCCACAGACTGAGGTGGATGATGATGGTGATGATGGGGAAAGGCTAATCCCTTTCCTGGGCAAAAGTGGTTCTGTTTTGTGCACTGACTAATCTTTGATAACTTGCCATATTTAAGCAGTTGATCTCCTTCATGACAAATAGGTAGCAGTTGCTCATATGCCAGGCTTTCATTAACAGATTATGCTAGTTCTGCTTTCTTATATACAATTTTTAGTAGGAAGGCTATGGTAGGAAATCAGGACAGGGAGGCAAGAGAAAGCTGCAGGGTGTTAGAGTAGAAATCTTTCCTTGTAGGCGATCATCTCTTTCAGCACACTTCTACATTTACCATCAAACTCGCAGTATTTTACATTGGAAAGTTTAAATCTTAAGCTTGAAAGTGAGGAGCTGACACAGTCCTGTTGCTGAGAGTTGAGAACCCTGAGTTTCATCCCTGCTGCTCTCAGTGTCAGACTCTGTGGCATGTGGCAAATCATGAGGGTGCAGAAAGGTGAAAATGGCCTTGGAATGTCTTGTGCTGTTGACTGTCACTTTAGGGTGGGGATGCTGTTGGGTTGTGCCTTGGAACAACAGGGATGTGTTTCCAGCTGTGCTTGTAGGAACTGTGGTAAAACAGATAAAGCAGACAAGAAATAATTGGGTGAGTGTTTTGATAGCCCTGGTGTGGATGGGACTGTAGCCAGCGCCTTGGCAGGTGCCAGGTGAGGAGTGCTCTTAGCTGACACCGGGCAGTGGGGATGCAGGGCTGCAGGAGTTAGTCCAGCTCTTAACACCCAGCTGATACCAGTGTTGTGTTCAGTAAAGGTTCATAGCACCCTGCCTTGAGTTTTGGGCCCTGTTTGGAGTATTTTAGCATCGCCAGGACATTCCTGCAGCTCCATCAGTGTACTTGATCCACCCTGTAAAGTGTAAAACCTGGATGACTGTGGTGCTGTGTGGGTGGACATTGGGTGTATTGCAGGTGCCATCTCTTTCAGTGGTATAAAATGCTCTGATTTGCATTCACATGGACTGAAGGAAGTGTTTGAAACACTAGTGACCTTCTGGAGTTATTGTTGCAGGTGGACTTGGCTTTCCTTTTTCTTTGTCAGGGGGAAGGGGCTGCCTTCTCTCTGCCATGTCTGTTGAGAGCCGTGTGAGGAGCACGGGTGTGTGCACCCAGCAGCGTTCAGTTCAGCTGTGCTGTCCCGTTCTTGTGAGTAGTTAGTCTCCTTATAAAAGGTCTGTTGTGAATCCCAGAAGTCCATTGCTGTAGGAATAATCCAGAGCAGTTCCAGCAGAAGCAAGAGGGACTCTTGCTTCTTTGCTTCCGTGACTCTCCTATCAGTCAGCTCTTACTCTGCTCTATGTTGATTGAAGATCGATCTAAACAATCTGTAGAGGTTATTAATTTGCTTGCCAGAGTGTCCATTTAATTGGTTTAAGGAGAATTCTTGGGCAAAAAGGTAATGAACATTCAATTTTAGTGAGTAAAGCTGCCTAAGGCAATGTCTTTCCTTAGTTCTTAACTAAATTAGTTCTTACTTAGATCTTAGTTCTTAACTTCGGTTTTTCTTTAAACTTCTGTGTTTAATGCCAGTGTTTCACTTAGATATTAAGCATAAATTTTTGTGAAATGGCTGGAAGTTTCACCACGCTCATGGCAAAATTTGATATAATTCTGCTAAAATGGTGTGTTGTGCTCTGGGAGGAGTCCCTTTCCACACATCTCCTTGTAATGCCGAGGCAACTGTGTCCTGAATACCAGCTTGCTTTAGTTTTTGCTTAAGTACTTTCTGAAATTAGTGTTGAAATTAGATTTAGGGGTTTTTTTGTGTGTGTTGTTTTCCTTTTTTCCCAGCATTTTTTCCTGGCTGTTACCAGCTGGGTTGTAAAAAGCAGGAGCTTGCTTTTATGCAGAGTGATTGCTGCTAATTTACATGGACGTGAGCAAGCTCATCATTCTTTCATGAGTGAGGAGACTGCCTGATTTATGTTGTGTCATCTCTGAGCACTGTTTTTACCTAATGAATAGAGTTTCACAACAGATTATTAATCATTAAGACTTTGGTTTCATTGTGTGTATTAAAGAATCAATATTGCTACACGTTGCCTGCCTTGAGAAGCTGCTTATCCATTAGTGCCGCTTTTCTAAGGCATTCTGGTGCATTTATCATTTCGGCTGACTTCAGTTCCTACCTTATTCCTGTCACATCTTCCCAGGGCCTGAGCTGTGTCAAGTCTGCCTCTCTGTAGATTCCTCCTTTGAAGTGCTGTCTGAGCAGTAGCAAATGTTGTTTGGTCCAGTCTCTCCTTAGAGCTCATGAAATAGTAAAAAGCTCAGCCTTCCTCTGCTGTGGTTTGTCCTCCACATTGCATCAAAGAGGGAGTGATGGCCTCAGAAACTGTGAATAATGTGTGATGAAGAGTATATTGAATTACATACTCTGCTGCCTGTTAAATGCCTGGGTTTTGGATGGCAAGGCTTGCTGGAGGACAGGATTCCCCCGTTCGCTGACCTGCTGTTTGTTCCCTGTCCAGTGTCCATCTCTGTTGGAAGTACAGAGTGACCTGGGCATGTTCCCTGTGTCTCTCGTCACGCTGACGCCGTAGAGGAGGAAATTTCACTTGCTCTGTGCATCCAGGATCTACCAAAACACGCACACATGAGCTCTGTTAGGTTTTGTAGTGACCCCAGTGAGCTGATCTCCTGCCAATCCACACCTGGGGGAACTGATGGCTATTTCATGGCCTTTTTGTGTGTGTGTGTTCCCAGAATAAACAAGGTTGTTTTTCCAGAGGCTGAATGTGTGAATGGTAGTGGGATAAGGACATGGAAACTTTAAATAGGAAATTCTTGGGGCTTTCAGGAAATGTTTGCTCTGTCATTCGTGTTCAAGTTGCCCAAATTCAAAGGCTGCTTGTTAGGTTCTGCCTCATTTAATATACCTGGTGAAGGGCTGTTCCCAGGTTCTCAGCTCCTGGCCTGACCACAGAGGGTTATCACAGGGCTGTTATGCAGTAAACACAACTTTTTTTCACTTGGATTTTTGTGAATAAAATTATTTAATTAATTTAAAGTGTTTAAAATTATTTACTTAATTAAAATTTAAGGTTTATTACAAAAGTGTAAAGCAAATGAAATTGTCATTTGGGGCACTGGCCACCAGATGTCTTCTGTGACTCTTCACTAACTTGCTCTGATTAAAACAATCCCTGCAGTGGGAAGCATCTTGGAAATGAGCAAAAGTTTAATGGTGAGAACCAGGGTCAGAAGTGACAACCGTGGATTTCAGAAATAGTGGCTGTCAAATCTTTTTAGATACTATTAGAACCTGTAATCTTTGTGTGCTTGCTTGCTGATGGAAAAAAGGTTGGTAGGTGATGTTTGCTTTCACTGTTAATGGGAAAATCTTGCTCTCTCATCTCCTCAAGCTCCATTTCAGCCCGTTCTTCATTAAACAAACAAACAAAAAAAGAAATAGTTTTAAGTTCTGCATTCCTTTTCACTTATTGATATCTTCTGCATTTGATCTAATTCCCCTACTTCTTTTGTTATGCTGCACTGACTTTTTAAAAATATAAATACTTTCCTAATATTAATATTAAATATTAGATTCCTTTTGGTTTAAAAATTGATTTGGTAAATCCTCTTGTAGCATTGAGTTCAAAATTTGTGAACATGAGCTTTTTCTGGCAAGGATGCTCAGGGAATATCTGGAAACAAATTCAGCCTGTGACAGTTATTGACACAGTTGGTGTTGTCTGAATGTCAGAATTGCTCTCACAGAGCTAATTGTGGAGTTAAATTGTTATGAAGTCATAACAATGCTTACAAAAGCAAAGCTGTAATCTAGTAATACTCTATTTTACTCAAATCTCTTTTGGGTGGGAGAATTTTATAATAATGAAGAAGATTTAGTGTATCTAGCAAAATAGTTTAAGCTATAAATATGTATGTGTGAATGGGGTTTTATTTTTATTATTTTTATTGGCTCTTAAGTTCTTTTCATTCCTTATATAAGTCTGACAACACATAATGTTCATTTAAAAACTACGTCCCATTTTAGCCTGAATAACTGGAACAGCTATTAGAGCTATTGTTGTCTGGCTACACCTCATGTTTGCAAATAACTTAGGAAAGCTCAAATGAAAAATTTTGAATGAATGCCAAGCTGTTATTTCTTCTTTCATATATTTAGCTGGATGGATAAGAAGCTGCATTTAAAAGTCTCTGCAATCAAACCTTTACTTCTTATTGATGGATTGCACTAAATGTGTTTGCTATATACATTATTTTTTTTTTTTTCTCAGCGTGCAGCTATTTAATAGAAAATAGATGTCCTTTACAGGAAATGAACTGGAGGGAAGACAAAGCTCTTCCCATCATTTGATACTGTTGATGTTCATGTAGAAGCTGCAATTTCCCTGCTCTCTGCAGATTGTCTGTTGTGTCTAAATAGTGCCTCCCACGCTGAGGTTTGGATGTCCAGGTGCTATCATGTTCCAGGTATTAAGTAGTAATTATTGTTATGAGGTGATCACATAAGACAGTGTAAGTGTTGCTCAACCTTTCAAATTCCATGTCATTAGGAGAAAAAAAAAAGTGTTGGGGAAGCTTCAGTCTAATTTAGCCCTCACTGTGAGAACTGCTGGTGGGTTTTACCTTGCTCTTGCTGAAAAGTGGGGATGGAAAAGGCTTTTTATGACCACAGGTACACCACCAGGTGTGGTGTGGATTGTTATGCTCGCTAAATACAACTTGGAGACATAATCTGGGAGTTAATTCTGGACTTGCTGCAGCAGTGTGTCTGGAGAGGGCCAAATCCTGAAGGCTGTGGCTGGTTAGCAAAACGCACTCAGCTACCTCTTAAGGAGATAATATTTTGAGCCAAGTAAAAGGATCAATTAGAATAATAAAGGTTGGATTTTTGGAGGCAAATGCTAGCTTGAAATGCTAATATAATCATCTTGATGACTCCAGTTTTGCCTCTGCAAAGCAAAGGCAGTGCATGACATTTCATTGAAGACCTGCTGCAGTGTTGATAAGCCGACCTCTCCTGAGAGGAATTGTGAACTTCACTGAGCAGCAGTGTGGCTTTGTAACTGTGGTTAAAAACACAGGATTTGAAAAACATGAAATGAAAATAGATCAGTGCTGCATTTATTATCAGGTAAGGATTCAAAGAACCGTGAAATGTTAACTTGAAATATTTGCATTCCACTCATAGGAATAAGTGGCACAAATCCAGCGAGGTGTTTTTGTTCTAATTTGTTAACTTGGGTTACTTTTCCCCAGAGAAGTGAGTATTGCATTGTGTTGGCCACGTCCACATCATTTAGTCCTGCATCTCTACAGAGGCATTAGAAACATCGAGGTGAAAGGCACAGACACCAAGAGAGCAGTTGCTTTCCAGCTCAGACATCTCTGTCATCTGCAGTGTTCCCAAATTAGGAAGTGGTGGGCTTCGGCAGGATGGGATGATGTGGAGCCCCTGGAATGAGACACGTTCCACGGCCGTGGACAGTCCTGAATCAGCCGGTGCTGAGGGTGCCTCGTCACCCCGGTGCCCGTGAGTCACGGCGGCGGCGGCGGAACTTTGTCTGCCGGCAGATAAAGGGTGGATGTTGTGGCTGGAACGGGGAGATGGCTGGTGAGCCACTTCTGAAATAACTACACAGTGTGGTAGCCCAAGTGCTTGGCTGGGCTGAAATATTTTGGCCATTCTACCTTTAAATTGCTCCATGGATGTCACAGTTTTTAAAATTCCAGATGCTAGGAGGACGGCGGCTCCTCTGTGGTTATGAGGCTTTCATCTGCTGAAGTCGTATTTCAGAAAGTTGATGTGCTGCTTGTGAAATGCTCCCCTAAGGCAAACAAGCCCTTTGGGGAGGGGGACTGAGGGCTGGAGTGAATCAGACAGGCATTTTACATTTCAATTATTAATATAGTACTTTTTATGATTCTCAAATTGGAATTGCTAGCAGCTGAATTTTAAAAATGTACTAACTTCTAAAATTTTTAGGAGTAAGACCAACCCTGTGCAAGTGAAGGTGCTGTCTTCTACTCCAAGACCTCTTTACTAGAGTCTTCCACAATCACACTTGGATTTGAGTTCTCTTTATCTTGCTGCAGTGCGTTCTGCTTGAATTCATGGTCAGCCATGTGGAGCTGTCCATTTGTGCAGCGTCCATAAGGGATGAGTCCAGGGGAGCTCTGCAGCCTCCTCTGGAGAGTAAGGTCTTACCTGAGAGGACTCACACTCAAAAGGTAATTGCAGGGTGCATTCCCGACTTATAATCAAATTCTGATTTTTCTGCTTTATTTAAAATGGATCCAAATAAGCAGTGCTATTAAAAATTACTATCACAAGGATGCTGAATGCAAAGCTGAACAAATTGATTTCTTTAGACTACAACAAATTGGATTAGAGCAAGTTGGACACGTCCCCTTTGCCTCTCTCCACATCAAAAAAAGTGTTTAAAAAAACCAATCTGAGTGCAAAAAAGGGGTGGAGGAGGAGGTCTGGGGGAGAGCTTTTGCTAAGAAGTTCTGTCAGTGCACCTACACCTTGACTCTGTGTTGTGGTGGGGCCGAGCTGTGTGAATGCAGCTCCTGCCCAAACAAAGCCCTGCTGGAGCCAGGGATGTTGGAATTCTCCTCCTCGTGCCATGCAGCACTTCTGACTCCTCTGGAGTACAAATCACCCATCCTGACTCTTGATTTCAGAGGCTGACATGTCAGTCTGAGCATCCAAGGTTTGTGGCCGTGGTGAGGGAATTGCTTTTAGCCGGGGATCGTACCTGGGATGTTTGATGAAGCTTTGGCTTGAGGAGCTGGCCTTGCCAGGGGTTGGCCTGGGGGTGTTTTATGAGATGCACAAGTAAAAGCAGATAACAGGGATGGGGGAGGAGAGCCATGGAAATGTTCACGGCTTCTTCGGGGCTCTTCTGCCGCTTCCTGCTGCGGGGGCGGCTGCGAGCCAGCCTGGGTGACAGAGCTCCTGTTACTGTGAGACCACAGATAAACCGCGACAGGGACCTTGGATCCTGCTTTCCCTCCACTCTTCCTCCCTCATCTGGCTCTTGCACACAGCAGCGATGTGCTACCAAAAGCAGACCAAATAATACAGAAAGAAAAGCAGCTTTTTCTTTGCTCCTGATGTCAGTGTTACGTTGCAAAGAATAATTGTGATTTTTTTCAATAATTTCTCCTCAGTGCTGGGATTGTCCTCGGATATGTCAAATGTATATTTTCAGGCTGGGTAGTTGATGTTTGTGTGGGGAGTGATTCCAGGGATGCACCAGTGCTGAGGCAGATGAAATGATGTGTTATTCCTTGCAGCAGGGAACAGCATCACGGGTAGTTAACAAGTACCTGCTTGGATTGTTCCTAAGTCAAAACCAGATCCTTTACCTTTGTGTTCTTTATCATCATAAAGCTGTAGCTTCTTGCTCTATAATCCATATAAATCGGTAATGAGATTTCTTCATAGGAGGGGAAGAGGGTTAAAAATGTGGAAGTGCTTGAAGGTCCTCAGAGATGGAATAGCTTGTGTTTGCTGGTTTAAATTGGAAGCTCTGCCTTTTGTACAGGTGTTGATGCCAAAATGGAATGCTGTGCGCATTTATTTGGCTTTGATTTATTCAATGGAGTGGGGAAAGATTAAACTCTTCCTGGATAACGCTCTCTAGTAGATGGCTATCCTGTAACCACCCAAATTTGATCCTTTTTGAAGAACAAAATCTGTGTTGTATATCCCCTGATATTTCACTCATCTTGTAACTGCTCACCCTTTGTCTTTCAGTGTGCTAAAGCTGATTATTTTTATTTGTTTTGATTGTTTTGGGGTTGGTTGTTGTTGGTTTTCTTTGTCTCTATCAAATTGTTGCTTTTTCTCTTGGAGAAAACAACTGTCCATTTTCAAATTGGATGCTCTTGCAGGTTGAGTGATTGCTTTGTATTGTGTAAGACTATGGAAATCCTGCTGTTGAGCTGAAGCAACTGAAATCCTTGTTTAGAAAAGAGAGTAATAATTTCTTATTTCTTTTTTCTGCTAGAAAAGCTGTTGAGATTCTCCTGCAGGTGACCTGCCAAGGATTTAAGAAAGAAAAATTGGATTTTACCCCTTTTTTTCCTGGTTTTAAGATGGTTAAAGCTGGCATGAAAAATGGTGGTTTTCTGAGAGGGGCTTTGTCTGCCCAAAGCAGCAAAAAAGAGCAAACCTAATCTTGTTTTTCTTCTCAGGTCAGCTTTTAAGTTCTTGGACATATTAGCTTGCTGTTGAAAATAGTATTTCTTTCTTTCTGCCCCCTTAAGTAAAGGGAGAGGGCTGCTTTGCCCACTCAAATTGATATTTTGGTATGTTTCTATACTTGTTCCTTCTTGCTGCATTTTGGGAAGATGGTCCTTAGAGACTGGAAGTGTCCTTTTTGGGACAGCTGGACTTGAAAGGCCGATGGCAGATAAGGTGACATCCAGACATCCCTGACATCCCTGCTCTCCTCTCCCACCACAGCCTGTGACCCTTGAGCTATTGATTGCTGCATCTGTAATTAAACATGCAAGTTGGTGTAACTCCTGAACAGCCTGATGGTAGAGAACACTTCTGCAATCTCGAAGGTGCAAAATACCACCTCCAACAGCTCAGTGGAACCAGAAAACCAGACTTGTTCTTGGGAAACTTGCTTTTTCGCTTTCTTGATGAGATGGATCCAAGTTTTTAGCCAAACTCATCTGTATGACTGGATCCCTCTGCCTGAAGGATTATGTGGACAGGAGGCTGTTGTGAGTTATAACTAGAAGCTTTGTTTTGAAAACCTGTGTTTTTCTCCTACATTGCAATTACAGGGGATGGGGCTTAGATTTCCACTTTGTTCTTGCCAGTTGTTGAGGCCTGACCTGGAGCTTGCCAGGAGGCTGGCGGTGTGATTGCAGCACTTTGGAGCAGGACAGGCACTTGGGACTTCCAGTTCAGACACTTTTTCTCATCCAGCCTGCAGATTTTTATCTCTTTTAACAAACAGTCGCAGAAATTGAAGAAACAATGCATAGGTTCACGTCTCGGCAATTTCTCTTCTTCCATGAACCCTGACCAACACAGCGATGGGAAAGAAGAAACATAATTGTGGCAAAATGTTACGTGTGTCTCCTTCATTCTGCAAAGCCTCTATTTTAGGGAAAATTGTATTGCTGGACTCAATAGTCCAGAAACATTGTCCTTCCATTTCCTCTACATTGTCTCTTTCCTACAAATATTATTTTCATAAGATGCAGTCTGAATTAATGCCTTTTTTTTTAATATGTCTTTTTTGTGTCATAAAATAACCATTCCAGCTGAGATCGAGTTCATCCTTCAGCATCCATATTCAAAGGAAAAGTCTTAAGGATTATCAAAAAGCTGAAGCTGGAGGAGGCCATCTTGCCTTCATGATCCTTCGGGCTTTGAGATTTTGGTTCAGAGCACTTGGTATTTTTTTTACCTCATGTCTGGGGACATTTTATCATCCTCCTCTTTCCTGTTCCAAGCAATTACCATTTATTTTATCTTCAAGCAGCAGCCTGTGGCAATAAATTTTAGGAAATTCCTTCCCGCCCTTTATTAAGCCCTACATAATAGCTTCCCCTACTCACTCATACATTCATTAGGAAGAATTAAACGAGTGCTGGCGCCCATTAGCAGAGCGTTTAATAACCCCTCCAAGGGAAGGTGCAGCAGATTGGAATAAATGAACAGGAGCAAAAACAAATGAAATAACTTCATAGAATATGCTCAACTAATTTGTTCTTAAAAAAACTACTTATTTACGTGAACGTAGCACTTCAAAAGGTGTCGGTTTGAAACCCCTGGCAGAAGAGTCCCCGAAGATCTACAGGCAGTGACAGTGAGAGCATGGCTGTGGTGCCTGGGGGAAGGGTTCTGGGCATTTTAGGGAGAGAAAGGGCATTTTAGTGTGTCCTGCCCATCTCCCCAGCTGCTGATGCTATCAGCAAGGCTGATGGCTGTGCTTATGGACTGCAGGGAGGACATCTGTCCTGTAGGAACTGGGCCATAACTAATAGCTCATTTCATCTGGTAGCAGCCACACCACAGTCCTTGGATGCCTGTGATGGCCGATCCCTGACAGGATGGGCTATGGGAAAAACACAGACCTCGTACCAGTAAGGAAATTACCCCTCCTCCATTGGTGCTTAACTGTTGTTTTAAAGAAGATTCACGCTCAGCTGACAGTTGGCATAGGAGGGATCAGAGTCTGAATACCCCTAAGTGGCTTTTCCAGAATAAAGATAATATTGGAGGTATTGCTGTAGGGAATTTCCTTAGGAAATCTCAACTTGTAAAGCACCGGGGCTACAGATAGACCTGGAGTTGCACATTACAGGAAGAGTTTTGCCACTAGTTCTAGTACTTTACATTATTTGGCAGTATTTTAATTTTTACGTGTATGGTCTGATCTATGCAGATGAAGGAAAGTTGCTGGGACTCGTGTGGATCCAAGTGTTCTTTTGCTGGATATGCATTTCCTCTTGTCTTGGTGGAAAACAAACAGAGCTTTAAGATCTACTCCTGTGTGTAACTCGTGATAGCTCCGTACCCTGGTGTAAAACAAACACTGTACCCACGGTGGACTTGCAGTGTCACAGTAAGTGTCTCTCAGCCGTGCTCAGCAGCCTTTCCTCCTCCAGGATCTGATACTGACATGTTGTTTTCACACACTTCAAAGCTTCAGACTGATTTTCTCTTGAAAAAAAGAAAAATTCTAGTAAATAAACCAAATGAAAACTCTACAGTAGCAGTTTTTATGGCTAACGTTTCATAACAGCAATGCTGACAACCTTAATTTCGTTTTGCTGTTACCTGCTTTGGAGACAAAAATGTCATTGTTCAAATGTAATTCAGGTCTTGTAGATGACAGATTTTTTTTAGATTTTGCGTTGTTGGTTTTTTTTCCATAGTCATTTCTGATCTCATTTGAGGAGCTCAACTCAAATGAGTTGAGAACGGTGACACAGTAATTGCTGTTATTGAACCAGAGATGCAGTTTAAGACTTTTACCTGGATCGCTACATTTGATTGATATTCTAATTTGGTTTTCTGGCAGATGAAAGATAATGAGAATCAGTTTGCAGTTGGAAATATTTGCACTGGAGAATTCCTAATTTTTTTTTAATTATTGCTTTTTCCCTGCTCATAGTACACGTGCAAGTTTCCTGTTTGAGACCCTTCATTATATTTCAAGCATCAACAGTATCTGAATGGAAGGAATCTGCACAAATCATTTCAATATGTTGCTGATACACTCAGAATATCTTTTTCTAGTCTCTGTGCTGGATAATAGCTCGGATAACAGCTTTCAGACACGTAAATAACATTGCAGAGAGATGGTGCAGACTCTTTAATGGATAAACGTATTTATGAACCTGGTTATTTGCATTGCTTTTTAAATGGGCTGATCACCCTTCATCTGAGGGAAGAAGTAACTCAGGTAGATTTTGAGCAGATTGGTTTTGGCTCTGTCTCCTGCTGTGATAGGTGGACAATGAAGTGTTACTTAGAGCAGGACTGAGCCTGCAGAAGAGCAGGGTGAAATGCTGCTGATGAGCTGATTTATTCCTGTGGGGTCACTCCCCTGCTAGTAAATAGCAGCGTTGGTAATTCTTGCTATTTTCTTGCAAGTTTGCAGTATTTCCTAGTTGAGCCCTGGCTGCTGGATAGAGGCAGTAAGAGCACTGATCACAACCATCCAGCGGCGCTCCCTCCATCTCCAGCTTTTCCTTCTCCCCCACTGCTTTCCTTGTGCCAGTTGGTGGTACTGGAGGAGATCTCTTTCCATTTTAATTACTCCGGAAGCTTTTGTCCCGGATTTGAGAAACTCGCTTAAAGGCACGACGTAGATTGCAAATGGTTGCCCTCATGCTAATATAGGCTAAAAATTGTAATAATATCTTTATCGCCTTGGAACAATTCCCTGGTGCTTCCGTCCTCTCGAGCAACAGAAGCCATTCAGCGCCGTGATATTTGATCAGGAGTTCAGGCGGAGCGGCAGCTTGCTAATGGATTTCTGATTGTTCTCCTGGTCCATTCTCCTGATGAATGGTGCTCTGGCAGTCTGGGGAGCTGATAGAAACGCTCTGCCATCATGTCATTACCTGGGAGAGGACAAGAGCAGGTTTCCTCTCCTGTCCCCACGGCTTGCTCTCCTGCTCAATTAGAGAGATAGAGAGGAGCCGGCTCCCTGTTTGAAACTGAAATGAGTTTTACAGCTTACATTAGATCTTTCCTGGGCAGCTGGTGGAATCCCTGTTTGCTCTGGGGAGGCTTGAGCAGGCTTTCCTACGGCTGTTTCACTCTGTGAATGCCTTAAAGCACTGCTGTTGCAGAGCTGCCTGATGTAGAGCTGTTTGTGGGAGGTGCATTTTGGGTGGGGGGGTTTCTGTGCCCCCTGGACAAAACACCTTTTTATGCCAGACCTCTCCATTTCAGGCCAGGGAAGCCACGTCTGCCTGGGGTCAACATGCAGGGTCCCCCTGCAGGACTGCCTTCAATAGGGCTTTTATGCAAGGAGCTCTTAAATGTGCTGTGACTGTTGGTTTAATAAATCAGGGTATATGGGTTTGGGATGTCTACTTGAGGGCTTGTGGGTGCTAGTGGGAAAATTCAGGGTTATCTCTTTATTTCAGTTGTTACAGGACAGCAAACAACTTCAAAATAAAATAACATTGTAAAAATAAAAAATTGTTCTTAGGAATGATTGATTAAAATGTTTTTATCGACTTAAAATCAGCATTTGTGGCCCCTTTACCCTCCCCAAGAACCTGAACCAGCTCATTCCTTTCCCTTGAAGGATTGATTCCCTTCCGACAACTCCCAGAGAGCCACAAAAATGAATTTTGGGCTTTGTAATTAAGATATCTTGAGTTATTTCTGGTTTGTCAACATGACTGATGAAAGGGATTATGCACTTCTTTTCCTTTCACTGATATATTCTTACAAGTGGAGGCATTTTGGGGGTTCTGTGGGTGTCAGTCAGTGGGGTGCCATCCTGCAGACTTCACCGCTGGAGCAGTGGCGCAGCTCTGCCTGGGGAGATCCCCTTCAGGCTGTGCACCCACGTGTTTTGTTTTCTGGAAAACTCCAGGTTAATTCCGGCTGGAGTGTTGAGCCTGTTGAAGATAGCTGGTGATAAACAGTATTGTAACAGACCTACATAATAAACATTAATAATGCCTTGCAGGATGTTTTATTCCCATGCATCTGAGAAATACCTGCTGAGTGATCTAGCTCATATTTCAGTAGATATTCCTCCCCCTCCCAGTGTTAGAAAAAGTAACTAATGAATTGTTGGCTTAGCTCAGTTTTGTGGCTTAGAAGTTCAGGCTGTGCATTTCTTTCCGTCACAATCTCATTATATCCCACAGCTGCCTCTGGCCTAGTTCAGATAAACAGCATTAACTTGTATTTAACCCCAAACCCTGTGTGCATAGGCTGTGCTGCCTTCCCCTTGCACAGGTGAGTTGTACCAAGGTAAATCCTTTCCCTGCAGGCAGCTGTCCCTAGGGAGAGCTGATGGGCAGTACAGGAGTGACCCACGATCTGTGGGTTTTCAGGAGTGATTTTGATTGGACTCCTCTTCCTGTGAGGAGAACATCGTTTTCTCAGAACATGCTGTCTTTTGGTAGGGTTTTGAAAAGGTGCTCCCATAGTTCTAAGAAGCTTTTAAGCAAGATCTTCCTACTTCTCTAGGAAGAAGGCCAGTTTATCTTCCTCTCTTTCTATTCCTCACTTGTTTTGACTGGTATTAATGCTCTTCCTGATTTGTTTTTCCTGTTTCCATGATCTTTCTGCCTCTTTGATTTCCTGCAAACCTAGTAGAGCTCATGGATCAGTTTCAAAGCCACCAAATACGGACCTCCTGGGCTCCTCACAGGAGGGCCAATGTTCAGGCCACAATACCTGCCGGTGTCACATTGCCCAGTCCTGTCCCTGCTGAGATGTGCAGCTGGAGCTCCCCTCTCTGCCCTTTTGTTTGACTCGTCCATAAAAGCAAGTTGATTATTTCAACTTGTAATAGTTATACCCCTGTCCTGTGGACAGGCTAATACCAGCTATCTGTCCATTATCTCTTCATTCATAGTTGCAGAAAATGTGAAGAAGTGTATGGAGGTTTTTTTCCTGTCAGTCTGTAGTGCTTTGGTTTAGTAACTTTGGTTTAGGTTTGGGGCCCTGTTTACTGTTTGAACTACTACTCCATTTGGGTTTTTAGCGTTTTTTGAAAGCATGCCATCAGAACAGCGTAGTCAAGTGTTTCCAAACTTTCCCAATTACGTAGAGAATAATCACTGTGCCAGAACCACCAGGAATCTTTCTTATCATACATGTTTTTTTTCCTTTGATTACAGTCTTGCTGAAAGACAGTGTTTAGGCAAACATTCCTCTTTGTGTTCCCTGGGATGGGCTGTCAGTTTGTTAGGCTTCCAGCAGTCCTGTTTATTCACATGTGCCTTTGGAAGAGTTGCGACGCAGCAGGCCCATTTTGCCTTTGTTCACTGCTAAACAATTAGAAAATAATTTATGGCTTTGCTTTTGCTTTCGAATCTCCTAAGAAAATGATGGCATATTCTTACCCCAAGAGCTACAGTGCTGAGCCCTTTGCATGAGAGAGAAGCTGTTCCTCATCTGTGTTGGCACAGCATTGGGGCACTCTGCTGATGATTGGGCCATTTGGCTGTTACTTAGAATTAAATGAATAATGAATTTTCCCATTCATCCAGAACCGGGTAAGTGTTAGAAGTGATGTATGTGTTAGATCCCTGCCTGGGAGCAGCAGTGTGACTGAAGAATCGAACGCAGCTCAGGCAGGCTGGAGTATCCATGAGCATGTGGGATCATTAGTACTTTAGGGTCCATCTGCCCCCCACTGCCAGGCAGTTGCTGGGTCTAACAAGCAATCGAGGTTTTATCCTAACCCAGTAAAACATTTGTGTTGTGTGTATGGAATTAGCACCTAGGCTTATTGATCATCTAATAGCGTTGTCTTGGGCTGTTTAACCTGTTGAAGGTTAATTAAAAAAAGAAATGGCCAGCATAGGGACCTGATTGTTAATCTGAGTATGACTGTGCAGAAGTTAGTTCTTTATGCACTGAAATTGGTTTATAAGCCTTTTCTAGATTGCTTTCCCTCCACCCCCTGCTCTGTGCCTGGCATTTTTTTCCCAGCTTGACATAAATATTTGGCTAAGGCTAAAGGGATGAACAGAATTACATACTATCAGCAGAATTAGAGGGGGAAAAAAGGTTATTCTGCCAATCACATCATGCGCTGGGTAGAGCAGAGACTTGACTTAATGCATCTTATTGTATTTGGCATATGCTAAGCAGGATGAGGATCCAGTGGGTGCAGGTCATCGCCCACTGCCAGTTTCCCAGGCTTTGGGAGAGCCCTCCATCCAGGAGTTTCAGCGAGCTGCGGGCTGGAACGAGCGGCATGTGTCGGTACCCGCTCTGCAATGTGACCTCTGCTGCATTCCCCAGGCTCATTCCTGGCATAACTTGGCTTCTCCATCCCCACCCCCTGTCCTGGCTGGTTCATGGTCAGGCTGGAGAACTGTGGTAAACCCAGAGCCAGACCTGAGGCCTGCTTAACTGTGTGCCTGGAGCCTAGAGACCAGCTCAGGGTCTGAGCCCACCACGGCACAGCAGGAATGCTGTGACATCCAGGGATGGCACCTAGAAAAGACTCATCCTGTGATGATCCTGATCCTGTGTGCTAAACCAGCCAGCCAGCGCTGCTGTCCCAGCAGCACAGCTTGCCAAGCTTTAGACATGTGCAATCTTCACCATGCAAAGATACTTAACCTTGTTAAGGGTAGGGTAACCTCTTCCGAAGTAATTTAAACAGAAAAAGAAATCGGTAATGCTGGAGTAAGTGTAAATTACTGGGTTATGTGTCTGTACGTATGACCTTTGGATTACAGCAAAGTGTCTAACAGGCAAGACCTTTTGCCTTGGGTTTTCTTCTAGAGTGTGCTCATCAGCCTGAGAACAGCTGCTGGTATGAGATATAATTAAGGTTTAATTGGAGATGTCCATTAGGAGAATAGAGTGAGGAACACTGGGAGAAAATAAAGAGAATAAACTGTGAAGGTTGAAAAGAAGAAGAAAGTTTAAAGAATACTAAACTGAGAAATGGGAGCTGATGCAATATTGGTGCAATGGAGGAGGAGAAGAAAGGGCCGAGGAGCCACACTGAAGCCAGAGGGCATTAGAACAGCTGAGCTAGCAGAGCAGACCTCAGAAGTACAATTGCCTGAATTATTCTGGGATGGAAGAGAAGAGGAGCTGAGGAACATCAGGGCATGAATTTGAAGAGCTTGGAAGTGAAAATCAGTGGGTTTTAGATGACAGAAGTATAAATGTTGAAGGGCAGGAGGCCTATTGGGGTCAGACAATGAAGTGGGAAGGTCTTTTGCTGGAGACCCCTGCAGGTCTTGGAGAATGGATTGTAATGGTTCTGCCCCAATGGATGGGAGTGGGTGTTGAATTGCTAGCAAAATGCCTTTTCTCCAAAATGTCGTTGTTAATCTCTCTTAGTGTCAGTGCTGTGTTCAGATAGGAGTTTACAGCCCTTGCTTTTGTCTTGTCAGTGCTTCAGGGGGGGTTTGTTTATGTCAAGCACATTTGCAGTGGCACAAGAGAGGTGAATTGCTCTTTCAGTGGTTGGTGTCCCTGGTGCTGCTCTGGGACAACACCACCAAACATTACAAATCAAAAGCTCTGCAGCCACTCCAATGCTCCAGAGCCCTGCTTAGCAGACCAGTTTATCCTGGTGGAATTGTAGGGGTGAGAAAACCTGAGGAAGCACTCCCTACCTTCCTGGTGGCTCTGCAGGAACAGAGGCATCTGGAAATGCATTGGATTGTCCTTGGCTGTGCAGGGAGTCCAGACAGGGATGAATTGAAGGCCGATGGCCGTTACAGATTGCCTGGGATGTTTCACCGTATAAATTCTAGCCAAAATGAAAATAGTTCCTTTAAACAAAATATTCAGGGAGGCTCTATTTAAACATCCCCTGCAGTTTCCTTTCTTTTATATTGCTCGCCCTAAGTAAGTTTGAAATTCTGCTGTTGAAAATGGAAAACTGCACATTGGCAGTTTCCACTGAATTTTCTAATTGTGAGCATGTGCACTCAGTGCCTTCGGATTTTCATCGCGCCCTTTAGCAGGGTTGCTTCAAACTCTTTATGGAGGGAAGTGCCTTTTCCTGAGAACCGGGGAATGTTTGAAATGTTGAGAACAGATTTAGTATCTTTTGATGAGAAGGTTAGCCTGGTGCTTAGAGCAAAGTCCTGGGAGCTGTAAAAGTGCAGGGCTATTACGCCAGTGGAGCCAACTGACTTTCCTCTCTGTATGACCTCCAGCAAGTCCTCAGACCTCTTTGCATATCATTCAACCCAGCTGGAAAACCTAAGTAAACAGCAGGAACCTTGCTGCAAGCCAGAAGCCTCGACTGACTGAGTTATTCTGGGGAAATGGAATAAGTCGTGAATTAGAATCAGGTAAACAACATGTAGATTGGATTGCTTTAAAGAGAAAATAATTTTGTAAATGTCCAAAACCGCTTTAATTTGGCTTAGTTTGAATGGGTGGAGTGATTGCTTTGTCCTACTTTACAGTAAAGGAAAAAAAAAATCTACTTGCAGTTTCTGTTTTCATCAGACTGTTTACAGAGTCTGTAGAAATCGAGTTAATCAATATTTCTATTAGACACATGCTTGGGCCCTATGCCACACGCACACATTTTTAAACCCTTCAATCTTGTATCATTTATGGAGATGGTATTGTCAGAAATAGTACTGTAAATAATTTATTCTGCTGCCAGTGCTTTTTTAAAGGTCTCTAGGCATGAGGCAAGATTTCCTCCAGGAGCTGTGAAGCTTCCAGATCAGTTTGCTATGGCAGAAGGATTTATTTTTTTGAGAGAGACAAGAAGGATGGTGGAAATGATGGGTTATTTCAGGGAGTGGCTGGCGGCTGTTTCTTTTGCATTATTTTTAGGATTTAGAATAGAGCAATTAGTAAAGTGGAAACATTGTTTTGTGGGTTCTGTGGGACGAGTTGGGTTCCTTGGTGCTCCCAACCTCCTGAATCCACAGATGTCCCTGTCTGTGTCAATGCCCTGGAGTGTGGGTCTGATGGGTTCCCTATGGCTGTGGCAGCCAATTCCGGTGCTGGAAGCAGCCAAGGGGTAGCTAAATCGACCTGTTTTCAGCCCTGGCATGAAGGTATGTTGTGCTGTAACAAATACCAGGCTTCATTCAGCCTGGCAGACTGTGTTTTTCACTGCACTGCGCAGCTACAGCAGAAGCGCAGAGACTCCGGCTTGCAGATTTGATGTTTTCCTCTCTCAGGTGATGCTGTTTTTAACTACACTGTCAGTTGCAGAAGAAATGTGGCACCGTCTTCTCTTTGTACTGTTCAGAGCAATTCCTTTGTGTGTGGCTGGTGAATCCAGGCCCATTGCAGCTGGGCCTGCCAGCCTGGAACAGGAGATGGAAATCTGTCAAACTTCTGTAACTTCTGGGAGATGGGAAACTTTGTTGATTGAAGAGAAAACCCTATAGCGAGCCTAAATAAACATCAGCTATGTGCTGGGAGGCTTGCAAGAAAGTCACTACCTCCAATTTACTCTTGAAAATCTTCCCAGGTCTTTAACACTGTTTTGGATTTCTGGGTAATGAATAGAGAGTGCAAAGAAAATTCCGTGTTAACTCAGTTTACTCCCCAAATAAACTAGAAGGCAAGTTTCTAACAGGAAAGCAGGCACAGGTAGCTTAAATTATCTCCAAGCTTCAGGACATGATGACCCTTAGGGGTCCCTTCCAACTCAGAATACTCTGGGATTCTGTGATTTGCTGCAAGTTTAGACCCAGAGAGCAGATGTAGCTTTAATGATAGCGCATCAAAGCTCTTTCTAAAGCACTGACAGCAGTTGTCAAGAGACTACTTGGGTATCACGTGCTCCATCAGTGTGCTCTGATGGTCTCTGCTCTCTGGATATAGTCTGTATATAAGCAGTAACCCACGAAAATTGGTTGTTGTTGATGTAAATCTTGGTGGTTCCTGGCAATGCCCTTCCCTGTCTTTACTCACCTTCAGTTACACATAGAGAAATCATAGCTTCAAATGAATTAAGATTATAAGCAATTTAAAGAGGAACTGTGGCATTTTGCTTGGAGGAGTAACAAAAAGCACAGCCTGGCTACTGTTGTAGTGCAGATGGCTACTTACAGGTACGGGATGAAACAAATCGATCCTGTACTCCTATATGGATCACAATGTGCCTGGTGCAGCTGAGGAGTCTCCCATCCCTGTGGGCACACTGGTAGTGCAGTTTGCTAACAGCTTCACCAGCCAGGCTCCAGCTTGATTAATAGATGAATCCTCAAATGCCTGCTTTGCGTAGATGTATGTACTCTTAAAAATTGCCTTTTTGTAGTGCTTTGGGAAAACACTAAGTATAATAGTTAAAAATAACTTGTATCACTTCATGTCAGATATAAAACATTGCATTTTGACTCAAACTGCAGATTAAAGTGGGAGGCTGTGTCTTTCCTTCTTTTTGTTTTACAGCCCCCAAGGTGGCTGTTTCACATGAAACAGTGTCATCAGGCTTTGTTGTCAGTGATTTTCGTGCTTCAAAGGAAAGGATCAGAAACTGAATCTACCAGTTTTTATACTGAATGAACAAACCTCGCAGTATTTGAAGTTTCCTTCTGAGATAATTTTTTTTCTCCATGGCATGTTTTGGTTTAGTTGCACGACCTATCCCAACATTTCCCTCAGTGTGCTGAGATGTCTTGGGACAGTGGATTTTTGGTTGTCTTGCTCCAGCTGATGGTGTGTTTACAGCTCTGCTGACCTCGTGCAGCCGTTCGGAGCTCTGCCACTTGGTGACAGTCTTTTAAAATAAAATCATCACCACTAAAGGGAAGGTTTGAGCTCAACTGACCAGTGTGTTTCTCCACAGCAAATCTCAGCGTAAAGGAGGACGCAGTTCAGGGATTTGTTTGCATGTGAAGTAGATTGCAGGGATTCAGCTCCTCAATGCCAGTATGCTCTAAATACCATGCCATCAGTTCTCAGTACATCACTCCCTGGAATATCATGTGCTGGTAGGACTTTTTTGTGGAGCAGTCAAACGCGGTAAATGGCAGGTCTCTATCACTGCAATGTGTCTCAGGTTGTCACCAGGGGTGACACATATCCACACGTTCACACCTTGTGAGCAGCCTCTTAAAGGCTGTTCAGGCCATGCTGCTCATCTTTCCATGGAAAGGCACAATGCTGGTGCTGGTGAGGTTTTTGCTAATTTATTCTAGACAGTGAATCTGTTAGCTGTCCTTTTTTCAAGTGAAGAAAATATGTTTCAGGCAGGTTTCCTCGGTAGTGTCTGCATGGTAGCTGTTCCACACCTAATAACTTGCAGCCAAATTTAACCCAGGATTAGAGGGAGAAGCAGGGAAAGCTCATCTGTCAATCTTCCTGCACAGTAGAAGCTGGCCAGACCAGCATATATGTTGTACTGGACTAACCACAGAATATCTTCATTGAATCATTCCACTTTATCTTCTCTTTCCATTCAAATCTGGCAAAATTCTCCCAGAATGTCAGAGCAGTAGAATAAAATAAAAAATTAAGTTTGCTCTTTTTGTGCTGCTCTGTGGCAACACTTTGCCTGTTGAAACATTCATGAACCCATCTAGTATTAAGCTATTTTAGTGGATTTCATGCTGCTGGTGCCAGGAGAACCTTTCTAGCAGCGATAGTCCTGAAGCAAATCAGTAATCTGAAGAATTTGGGATCAATTTCCTTGGGTTCTGAAATCTGGTGTGCTGCAAAGTGAGAAAATTTGTATTGTATTCAGTTCAGAGCAGAGTTGCAGAGGTACCCAGTAAAGTCAAAGCACTAGTGCTTTTCACAGAATTATGAAATTGTTGAGGTTGGAAAAGCCCTCCAAGATCAAGTGCAACCATTAACCCTTCAATGCCAAGGCCACAACTAAAGCATGTCCCCTTTAGTGGTTCTTTTATTAATTTGCAGCTATATCCCAGGATTATAAAACAGACAGAAAGAAAACCTGGTAAAGGCTAGTTTCCTCTAGAATAAAACCAGTTTAATGGGGTTGCTGAAGGCAACAGAGAGATTTTGACGTAGGGCCTGCTCCTCACCAAATGCAAACTTCAATTAAAACATTACAATGTTTCGATTAAACATTACAGTGGAAATTTCCTTGTTGTATTTTGCTTGTTTCTTAAATTCCCAGGGTGGGAGCATAGGTGTTATAGAAAATGATTTTCCTTTTTCAGCATCGTGATACCTCAGAGCTGTTTCTGAGCTGTGTGACCGGAGAGTGCAGGTACCTGCACAGCACAGACTGGGTGAGCGAGATTTCCGTGAGCTGAGGGCTGGACGCAGGTGAGCAGGAGAAATCTGACTTCTGGAACCACGACAGCAGTCCTCTTAAGTTTCCATCTTGCTCAGTTCCAGACAAAAAGTCATTCCCAAGACAAACTCTGAGGGATACTTGTTTTTGTGCAACCTGAGCTGCAGCAGCCTGTCCTGCTGGTGTGGCTGTCTGCTGTCTGTCTCTGACACAGGAGGACAGCAGTCTCTCTAAGCCGTCTTTCTGTCTCCAGCAGCAGTAGATCCTCTGTCTGGACAGAGGATCCTGTCTGCAGTGCTGCCTCAGCTGCTGCTTTCAGACAGCGTCAGCTCTTGCCTTCTGATTCTTAATGGTCTGGAGAGGATGGAAGGGGGAGGAGGGGGCAGAAATCTTCCATATTTGTGATTTTGACATGGCAGCAGTGATGGTTTTCATGCTCTGTGTTTAAGGCAGGGCGTGGTTCCCTTCTGTAAATTCTCTGATGCAAAGAGAAACACTCAGAAAATACATCTTTATTACTGCAGGTGTAGGATGCTTTTAGGGTTACCTTGTCAAGGTCTGAGTTTCCAACACAATACAGTGTATTTCTGAGAGCTGTGGGTCAGCAGCACCGAGGATCTCACCCTCTTTCAGTAGGCTGGTATCTAGTTTTGGATTGTGTAAGTAATTAGTTTGGGACACATGGCACAGAACCATAGCCATAGGACAATATACTGGATTATTTAGATAGCTTGATGTGCCAGGGAGATGAATTTTGACTCCATTCCTTTCAGTCTTGCTCATACACTGGAGGAGCAGGGGAACAGCTTCAGCTGCTCAAAGCTGGCCTGCTCCAGCTGTCCCAGAAGAGCTCTTGGTTGTGTCAACACTGGAGACTCAAATCTCTTGGAACCCAGGTCATGAAGGATAGCATGAGGCCGTTTTTTCTGAGTTCTTTCCCTTTTCTGCAATTCCTGAAATATTAATCAACCTTTTTGAAATAGCTGCCATCGTTTTCCAACCAGGGGTGTCCGTGAAGCAGCGCTCTGTCGCTGGCCACGATGACACTGCTTGGCACGAGTGGCTGCCAGGTGAGTGAAAGTTGATCTGGAGCTGAGGAGCGAGTGGAAATAATGTGGCCTGGGACATGTGTATGCAATTTGTGCAGACGATTCAAGTGAGAGCCATGGCAACTGAGATAAACAGAGGGAAAGATACTGGAAAACCAGCAGTGGCTTCATTTTAATAGTGCAGCCTCGATTCCAGACAGCTCAGATGTTTACTAGAAGAGCTCCATCTTCCTGCATCTCTTCCTCCCCACCACCCCCATTGCTCTGCATGCACTTAGTCATGAGATCAGATGGCTGCTTGGATGAAGCACTGCAGGCCAAATTCCACTGATCCTACTTGAGCAAAAAGCCATCGCCTGTCTTCAAATACAGGCTGCAGAATTTCTCTCCCTGCTTGCACACCCGTGATTCAAAGGACCCTCATAAAAATGCGTCTTAGAGCTTCCCATGGAACAAAACGCACTTTCTGAAAGCATTGCGGATCATTCAGCCTAGTGCTGAGCTTGGGATGTGCTTTTGCTAGAGGTAAAACTGGGCGAGCTCAAAGCCTGTACTGTCTAATGGTACTGTTTAGAATGGAAAGAATGGTGTGGAGCACACCAGGATTAAAGCACACCACTGCTGCTCTTCCCATGTGAAGTCAGAGTGAAGTTGGCTGATCTGTGGCTGTTGAATAACAAACAGCTCTTGAGAAGATCGAGTCCAACTTCCATGCCAGGGCTCCATCGCGTGCTTGGCAGCGGGGCCGTGCTGGTGTGTGGGCTTTGGGCAAGAGAAACCTCAGGCTGCAAGTGGAAACAACCCAGCGAGAGCAGCAGGCGCCTTGTGCTGTTCCGCCGGGAGAGGGTTGGGAACGAGGACCTGAGTTCTGTCTCCAAGTAAACGATCCCGCGCTTGCTGCCCGCGGTTGTGTAATCTGGCATAGGGCTGCAGTTTGGGTATGCTTATCCCAAATCCACCCCCCAGGGGAGCTGCTGGTGATTCACCTCTCTGAATCATAATTCCTGATGCTTTTCTAATCGCTGTCCTTAGTGCGTCCTTGGTTCACGGGCTGCCAATCCAGTCTGATTGGAAGAAAAGAGCTTTCAGGCAGTTTAAAAGTTTGCCAGTTTCCTACACCAATGCATTAATCCCGCATCAGGACTCTGTGGCTCATTTCTCTGTTGCTTTGAGTGAACCAGGAGACACAAAAAAATTAGAAAAAGAAATTTAGTTAGCTGTAGAAATGTGATAAATGACCAGTAATTTGATTGTGAGCAAAAGCATTCCTTGTGTGCAGTTTTCAGTTCACAGTTTGTAAAACAGAGTGCGTTTGTCTGTTTGGAAAATCTGCTCTTTTTGTTAGGAACTGGCAGGATCCTCAATCCTGTGTCTTTCCAAGATAGTGCAAATACTAATTAAAAAAATCTATATCTAAATAAAGTTGTTTGCATATATTAACACTAGATGTCTTTTTCACATACGGTTCAACATAAAACTCCCAATGTCTGTACAGAGAATGTGAAGCTCTATGTGCCTTTTTTTTTTTCCTTTTAATGAATGGCTGAAAATAAGGATTAAAGCAAGTTTTGCAGGTACCCTCCAAGTCCTCGTTTTGCAGTAGGAATGGAGCCAGGGCAGTGATTTCTGAACTCCTGGCCCCTGTGAAGCCATCCTGCACTTCTTAGCATGGACATGCTCCAGTCCTGCTGCCTGCTCTTCTCCTGGTGTCTCCAAGCTCCTCATCTGCTCCATGTTCTTACTGTCAGATATTGTAGTGTTTGTGATAACACGTGGTACTCTGCAGTGTGAGGAAATGAATGTTAGGTGCTCCCTGCGAGGCAGGAATCGGGAACCCTCTGCTAGGGAAAGGCTTTTCCCTTTCTCCTCTAGAGAGTGAAGTGTGAACAGGTTTGTCTTAGACATTTATCTTCCTTAACTTGGCTTGAATGGAATGAGCACGCTCTCCAGCAAGGAGGCCTCTTCCCTAAGATGTGTGTTATCGATGTTAGTGGAGATGATAAAATAAGACACCCATCTTTCTCTCTGAATTTGTTCTCCACTTCATTATTCAGTTTTACATCTGTATGTCGCTTCTAGTTCTCTTATCATGGTGAAATCTTTCAGAGTGGATAAAAGCTGAAGGCTACAAGCAGAAACCAGAATTTTTCAGCTGCCTTTGCTATCAAGCTGCAAACATCAGTCAGAAGCCCAGTGTTTATTTTGCTTTTGTTACCATTCCTGTATTAAAAAAAATGTACATAAAAGGGCTGTTTGCTGACTTGCAGTGATTGGGAGAACACAGAGAGCTGAGTGAAGGGATTCAGAAGGAAGAGAAACAGAGTTCAGTTTTGAGTCCTGGAAAATGCTTTTCCCAATCCAGTGTTTTCTGCATGCATCTCTCCCCGTGGTGGTTTCAGGTCTCTTCACAGAGTCCACCCACAAGCACGTATGCTTAACCTGTTGGAGTGTTCCCTAAACATTCCCTCCCGGAATAGATTTTCTCTTCTTTTACCTGCCTGTCCTTGCTGGGAAGATAGAACTGAGAAACTGGGAATCAGCTTGGAAAATTTAAGTGTGATTTTGAATTGTCAGGGTGCTTTGAAAGGGTGCAGCTTGAGAGCAGAGGTTTGCGCTCACTAATAGAGCTGGAACCACAAGCCCATGGGAGTAGGGGCAGAGCTGGATGGGTCAGAGGAAGTGGTGGACCAGTGCTCATAGGTGTTCTGTAAGGACCAAAATATTTTCCACAGGATTCAGAGTGGAAACTTAAGCTTTCCTAGAAGTATTCCCGGGAAGAAGAAGTGCCAGTGATTAATCCATTTGCAATAAGCATAGGAACTGAAGTTTGCCCCCTGCTTTGTGGGGTGATGCCTGCTCAGGAAGAACACCTAATTTTCATGGTTCTTTGGTGGCCACCTTCTGCCTGGAAATGTTTGGAGCCTATTTTGAAGCTGTGCAGAAAAGCATGCTTGCGTCATCCAGAAAATGCAGTGAGTCAGTGGAGTCCTGAGGGAGCTGTAACGGCTCAAACAGAAACTTGGAAAACGAAATGGGGATGGATTTAAAGATACAGCATTTGTGGCTGCTGCTCTGTTTAGAGATGGTCTGCACTCGCCGAAGGCATTGGTGAGGAAGGGGTTCAGGAAGGCCTTTGCTGCTGTAAAATACAAGTGGAGCTTTATGAGTGATCCACCCGGGACAGGGTGTGGAACTGGAAGAGGGTGTTAAGCAAGTTCTCCTTGCCATTATACTCAGTAATTTGGTATTCAGGGAATCTCCATGAATTCTTCATTGATATGTGTATTTTGGTATGTTAATGAATAACTTATGGGGAGGGACAGGAAGGAAGGTGGGGGCAGCCTCTCGGTTTGGCCCCCACTCATCCTTTTCCTTAACGTTTTCAACCGCCTTCAGATTTGGGATGGTTTCCACAGCATTACGAGCTGTGCTGTTGCTGCACTGCAGCTATGTTGGGATTGCTCTTGGCCCAGCTCATGTGGCCCAGGAGATGCCCCAGGTCCTGTCACAGAACCCTGCATGGTTTGTAAGGATGTGCCCAGGTCCTCGCTGGGCCGTAAGTGTCACCACCATGGGGAGGTTTGCTGTCAGTGCATGCTGCTCTTTCTCTGTGTCCACCCACATCTAGACAGAGTGGACATGGGATACCTCCTTCCTTCAAAGCCAATAGTGATCCCCCCAGCAGGACATTTCAGGGATTAGGTGTACTCTCCTTAAAGTGCTTTCGGTTCCTATCGTAGATGAAATAGCCAAGATCTGTCATGATACTGTTGGTGTGTTGGTTGTTTTATTTGAAAGCTTTCACTACAAACATTGTAGTGCTTGGGTGCCTCAAACCCACAGATGAATTAATCTTTATGGTCTATTTCTGGAGGGAAAAAGTACAAAGTAAAGAGGGAAAGTAGCCTAGCAAAGAAGTCAAAGACAGCGTCTTCTGCTTCATATATTTCCTATTGGTTCTGCTTCAGAATTGAGAGCCTGTTTTCCTCATTTACCAGGCCAGCAGAACAAGGCTGTTCCTCCCAGCAAAGGTAGCAGAACACAGCAAAAAGTCCTGAAAAATCTCCCCTCTGGGTAGGCTCTTTCCCTGCTGGGACAGAATAACTTCAGGTGCTGAACTTTGTTGGTTTATCTGAGCAGGGCAGGGTAAGAGGCATCAGAGCGAGCTGGCCCTTTACAGGTAAGGTGAACCTCCAGAGTGACTTTTCTGTAAATAAAAGAACGAGTTTCTGGAGAGCCAAGGATGAAGAAAAATGAGAAAACCTGACTTTTCCCATTCATTTGGGTTTTTTTGAGCAGGGGCAGCTCAGTCCCTGGGCTCCCTCAGAGCTATTCTGACACTTTACTATCAAGAACATAAAAACATTTTGTGACTGTGATGTGTATGCACCTCGGCTCTACAGTTTAGCTGTTTTATCTAGGAAAGCTTCATTAGTTCATGTTGATTGAAGAGTGATATGGTCCCCAGCCATCCTAATGCAAATTGATGACTCATTTATATCTTTAGAGTTGAATTTAAATTTCTATAAAATTTTAGGCTTAGGCAAGTAATTGCATTACAGTTTTGCGACTTCTGTGAAAAATCTTTTTTTTTTTTTTTTTTTTTTTTTTTTTTTTTTTTTTTTTTTTTTTACACCTAAGGCCATATTTCAAACCTGTGACCTCATTCCCATAAAGCAAAGCTATTTCATTACATCATAGCTGTGCAATTTGACTTTTGATAACTGGCATTTACATTTATGTTGGATCCATTAAATACTTGTCCACTTAAAGAGCTGGCAGGCATTAACATGTTAGCATGTAAATATTAATTTTTAAAAAATTAGAAATTGGTATTCTTTTGGCCTTCTTGCTGGCAGTTTTGTTGAAAACAAATGAATCGTAATTTTCCCTTCCATCATCATCTTTCTTGGTTTCCAGAAAAAATGATTAATGAGCTTTTGTCTTTGCAGCTGCAACATTTGATTGCAGTCTGACTTCACTAGTGATGAATACGGAAATATTTCTGCAGTTAATTGGATATTATCAAATCCACAGCAGGTGACTAAGACCATACTCAGATGTAGCTGTTGCAATGAGCAGGATCTTTGAGGGCAGGTTTCCCTCTGTGGCACTTTCCCCCTTTGTATAGTGATACCAGTTCACACTTTATATCAAATAAATACTTGAGGAGCTTAGTGTCCAAGATTTGCTCCATTCCCTTTGCTTTGGAGGAGCTTAGTGCCCAAGATCTGCTCCGTTCCCTTTGCTTTGAGGCACCGAGGTTCCCCCGCTGCTCTGATTAAAGTTAAGTTTCAGATAAGTTGGATGGATTTAGGGTGGCAAAGGATCAACATGTATTTGGAACAGTACAATGTGTCAGTCTCATACAAGATGCCCGTTTATAGGCTCTGCATAAATGTCGAATATTTTAGCTTAGTATTTATCCTCAGCAGTGGCCAACCATCTTTGAATCCCTGAGTTCCAGCACTAGTGCTCCCTGCTGAAATGACTTAAACCACGTCTTTGGTGGCTCTGTCGCTTTAAATTGCCTTTTTTTTTTCCTTCTCTGAGCCTCTTCTGTCACCTCTGTTTTGCCAGCAAGTCTTGTGAAAGCAGCATCCCTTGTGATTCAGATCAAACGACCGTCTGGCAGCAGCACAAGGACCCTCCTGTGGGGAGCAATCCAAGGCCAGACCCCCACCCTGGACCCCTCACTGCCTGGGGAGAGGATGCTCTGTACATGGGATTGAGCAAACCTTCCTCCCAGCACGCTGGGAGTGGGTAGCACCAAGATTAACAGGAATATTTTCTTGGCACTGTCAGCTTGGGAGCTGCAGAGTTAAATTCCTTCCTCAAGCTTTGCCCCCCTGGTAACACCTCCAACACACTGATTATTCATGTTAAAAACAAAAACAACAAAGGGGTAATTGCCCAAATTTTGTAAAATGGCTATTTCTGCACATTCAGCCTCAGATGGCGTTTGACCCTTAATACAGATGGTTTCACTTAATGTATTTTGTTTAAACAATCCCTGTTCCTGGAAGTGGTTTCAGAATAGGCTGTTCCTCATTGCTGTTCATGTTTGCTTTTTCTTATGATATTATAAGAAGCTTGAAGAGAGTGGATTCAGAAAAGGGCAGTAATCAGTGTTCACAGGCATTTGTGGAAGCCTTTGTATTTTCCAATTAATACGATGTTGACTCCTCAAGCTTTCAAGACTGAAGTGGTTTGGAGCACTTTTGTCCTCAGGCTGTCGAGCTCACTGTGCTTCTGTTATTCCTCTGTCTGTGCTGGGAGACCCCAGGGAGTCCCAGCACATTTATGTGGAACAGCTTGTCATCTGGGATACCTGGTTTTCCTCCCAGGAGAGGCTTCTTGGTGCTCCAACACATGAAAACCTCTTTTCTCTTGGATGCAAACAAAGTGTTTCTGTGCATGGGGAGAAAGAATGGTCTGTTGTGCTTGGAACTATCTCCTTTTCATGTCTGTTAGAATTTCAGCATGTGCGGACATTTCGCAGGTGGTGCAGGGTGTGTTGGTGATACTGAGCACACCCTGGGTGAGCTGTGAAAAGCCTCCCTCAACTTCAGCATCAGGAGTCTTAAAATCCTGCCCTGTGCCACAGCCACGAGGCAGCCCCATTTCATGGAAAGAATGTGAGTGCCCTTGAAGTACATGAGAAGTGTGGTTTATAAGCTGGAAGTTGGTGTGTTGGGTGTGTTACTGAATGTTTCACATTTGTGTAGTACCTTCTAGCAGTGGGTCCTGAGGCTGGGACCTGATTTGTAGTTTGTAGATTTGTAGTAGTTACATTTGGAAAAAAAATGGAGATGCAAGTCAGGTAATTGTTTATCCACAGTGATAAGAGATATCTAAAGAAGAGTTGGAAATAAAATCATGGCATGTCTATTCATATGATGAAGCAGAATAGTTAATTTTCCCTTATGTTATTTCTTTTTTTTTCCTAAAAGTATTTTTTTCTTAAAATCCAGGCCCTGCTTGAGGGGTTGACAGTGTAAGCAAAAGTGACCCAAGCTATCATCAGGTCTTTCCAAAACAATAACCTGCTAATCCTCCCAGTGATCTTGTGATGTCCTTTATAAGCACTTCAGGTAGAATTAAAAAATGAGAGGTCTCATGGTCTCTGGGGTTTTTCTGTTTTATACATGGCTTAAAATCCTTTTGTGTCACCTCCTCAATATCCTCTATTGTCCATGTGGTGCCCTTGCTTCTTCATCCCCCTTGACTCCAGAGCTGCTGAAGATTTCTAGTCCTGATTCTTTCCATGAATGTTCCTCTGCTTTGAGATTAATTTTAAAATAGGTTCTCCTGGCACCCTGACTGCTGTGCCTGTGGGAGGGAGGGATTAGGGGAACACAGCAGCTCTTTCACCATCTGAAAATCCTCTGGTCACGCTGGACTTGCAAAGACTGAGCTGAACCAAGGACGGGAGGAAATCAGGATGTGTGGCCTAACAAAAACCAGTTCGCTGACTTTTGCTCTGGGTATTCCCACCTGATGTCAGTTCAAGCCAAGGGCCTTCCTTCTCTTATATGTTCCAGGCTGCTTTTGTTAGTTCACTAATTTTTAGTCTTTACTCTTGTAATAACTCAATATAACGTCTCTAACTTGGCTGGGCAGGCAGAGGAACTTGCATATTGCTGGCATGAGACCTCAGTATGGACTGGCAATCAATGAGAAATAGGAAAAGCTGTGAAATAAATTACAGAGTTGTGGAATCCTCTATCCAGAACTTCATGGAACAACCCTTGAATCAGGAGAGGCTTAGAGTGGAGCTGCAGAGGACACTTCTTACTCCAGAAGGTTTCTCACCAAGCTGTGTTTTCAGGGACTGTTGTCTGTATTGCAGCACTGCTGCATATCTGGGTATCTGTCAGCTCTCTAGGAATTTGAGGCATTGCATTCCCTAGATCCAGACTGGAGTGCAGCCAGTTACTCGAGGCTGGATGAAGTACTTCCATTTCAGGTGGAAGCACGTCTCCCAGCACTGAATAACTGTGGTCTATTTGAGGGTCTCTGAATGATGATGAAGTCCGTCTATAGCTGGTCCAGTTCTATATTCACATTTATTTCTTTGGGATTTGTTTGTAGCTCTCTCAGTAGGAAAGGTTGGTAAGATTAAGCTGTTTATACAGCTTGTCAATACAGATGGTTTACTCGGTATTTTGAATTAAGGAACAGCTTTGCTGGCCCCCTCATGATGCCAGCACTGTTATTTGTGTGAACATACACTGACGAGAGTCTTCACATTCTTGAACTGGGTCACCACATGGTTGTGTGAGCACCAGTGCCAGCAAAAGGGGGAAGATGGGAAAGGTGGGACCGAGGCACTCTGTGTTTAAATGGGGTTAACTGGCTGAAGACCCTCACTCCATGTCAGCAGGATTTCTTCCCAACTCATTTCAGTGTTTGTCTGTAGCTTTTTCCTGCTTCCTGCCCTGCTGCTCCATTGTGCAAGTTTCCAGAGCAGTCACAGGTATTTTAGTTTTGTGTTTGTTTGTTTAAATATTTGTGCACATCCTCAAGATCCTCTTCTCTCCCTGAACAGTGAAGTGACTCAGCTGAGCCTGACATGAAAGAAGTGTCTAGCCCAGCCTTTGGAGGAGGGTGGGATGGCTTGGAGGGTGCCAGTGGTTGTTATTCCTTGATACTTGGCACTTCTCCCTATTTTCTCTCTGGTATGTGGGTAGACAGAATCAGCTGGAAACCTCAGATCACATGTAACATATCTGCTCTGGGAATGGCTCTGATTAATGATGTGCAGGTAAAGAGGGAGTGAATAGAAAGGAACTTTTGGGGTTACTGGAGATCAGTAGCACTGATTTCTTTTTTACACCTTCCTTTATCTTTCTACTTTTGCCTGGAAAGGCAGAAACATGCAGAGGTATTGCACAGTCTCATGCCATTTTCTAAATCTATATTCAGATATGACAAGCATGATTAAGCCTACCAAAAAAACTCATCCTGAAAGGGCTTAGCTTAATAACTTTTGCCCCTTATGAATTTGGCATCGGTCTTTTGCTTTGTCTTAGTGGTGCAACCTAGGGAGAATGTTTCCTAGCTTTTCCAAAAAAATCCAAATTGAAATGCTTCTTTCAATGTGTTTTTATGTTTAGGAATTGGAAAAAGTTGTTCAACCTTTGTGAGAGTTTAGCACTTGAACTGCATCCGTCTACGCTCAGCGGTGCATGAGTAAATTAGAGACCTCTTCCTGCATCCCTGCTCCAGTTGGACCAGGACAGAGGTGTATATGTATATTTTACTTTTGCCTTTCCTCATGGTGAAGTAGTTTCTTTCTGTCTGAAGTTTCTTCCTGTCGGCCCCAGCCTTCACAGGAAAAAATACTGGTCCTGCCTTTACGTCATAGTCCCAGCAGGACTCTTAAAACTTCTTATATTGTGTCTTGACGACAAAATAAAATGCTGAATTGTTTGGCGGGAACCATTGCTGCAGGCAGTTCTAATTAACTGGAAGCTTTTCCTTTCTGGGTGCATATATTTAATTTCTTATACTGGGAATAATAAGCAATTAGTGCTATGGAGCACCAGGCACTTACCTGCACATCTGAGGGAGGCTGAGAGTAGATCCTGCTGGTGGATAAATAGTGTAATTCAAATCAAGTGACTGTAGATGGCTTTATATAGTGGGTTTTATGCTTATATGGATGCTTTTTTATTTCTATAGTTACAAGGGGCTTCTACTGCTTTCTCAAAATAATATGTATTCCCCTGTGGATGAATTAGTGACGTCTGGAATTCCTGAGCAGAAGGCACTGGCATTTGGGGGTTTGAGTTGGGTTTTTGAGAGTTTTTTCCTTGTTTTTTTTTTAAAAAAATTAATTCAAAAGAAGAGAAACAAGCACACTCATTGCAGTGTCAAAATATCTGTATGTTGTAAAGGTTTCTGCCCATTGCTATTGATAGTGTTCAAAGGTCCTTACTGTCTAGGATTAGAACCCTACAGAAAAATGATCTCTGCAATTGAATTTATCCTATTCTTCTGTTGCTCTGTGTGTGTGTTACTTGAAATTTTTTGCATTTCAGTAAATTGTGATAGTCTTGCGGAATTCAGTGCTGAAAAAGCTTAGGTGAGTGAGGACAGAAATGACGTGTGGCTGGGAAGGGAACCTTCACCTGCCCTGAAATGGCTGTGAAAATGTTAATACTGCTGCGAGACCTCCTTTGTGTGATCAAGGCAAAGGAGTTGAATTGCTACTAGGTTTCATGGATTATTTATTTGTGCATCATTATTTGCTCTGCGTGGCTTTTATCCCTTTGCTTTTCAAGTACTTTGGTGATTCCCACACCTGTGGCAGCGGCAAGTGTGCGGGACACGTCCCTAGACCCGTGCCCCAGCCTAAACTCTCCAGCTGGGAGAGAAAATACAGCACAACCACTTTGCCTGGGTGGGGAGAAGCCAGCGGGAGAAAGGAGTTCCAGCTGGTCCCATCACTGGAATTCAATAGCTGATGCACAGAAGGTTTTCCACGTTGGCCGGAGGCGCTCAGGACAGGTCAGTGTTCCCGCAGTGGGAATGGCGAGGTGCGGGCATGGATCAGGCGTGTTTACAGCCAGCCCTGGATAAACCTCTCCTCCTCCATGTTCCTCCTAATCCCCGCTGGGTCTCATGCGGCAGTGGTTCAGTAATACTTGTTTTCTTTTCTTCTTCGCCCCTTCCACCCCCTCCTCATGTGTAATTTGATCTCCGAGGCCTGCTCTTCTGCTTTGGCAGACTTTTCAGTTCTTGAATGGAAGAAATTAACCACTTAGTTACTGCCAGGACTAACTCCTGTTCACTGGTGTGTTCAGTGGTCCCTCTGGCTCTTCCTGCGGACATGCTTGGGCTCACACGAGAAAAGCCCACGAAGTCATCAGCTCTGAGCTCCCCGTTTTAACCTCTTCTTTTTACCTTTACTTTTTCATCTGCATTCCCTTGCCTTTTCATTTAAAAGAAATACGGAAATGCTCCCACTCAGGATCTGAGTCAGTATTTGGCAAAGATATTTCTCTAAAATTTATTTGCTGATCCTTTCCAAGCGTGTATGTTTTCTGATTGTGTCCTGGCTGTCTGTGATCCCTCTCTTCCCTGGGCTGGCAGAAAATACTGAACTTCAGCAGGATCCCTAAACTGATGAAATTCTACCTATTGCACAGAACTTCCAGTCCCTGCTCCCTCTTTTGCAACCTTAATAAAATGCCTGGACAATGGCAGTTCAGTCATTATAGTCAATAAGCATTTATGCAATTTTTGTGTCTTTACGGTACACTGCTATTTTTTTCAGATCGGAAAAGTGCAAGAAGCTTCTTTTTTTTTTTCTTTGCCTGCAGATGTTTCAAAAAGCGTTCAGTGGAAGAGGCCCAAAACTTTTTCAGTAATGTGTGATGAGCCCCTTTGGACTTGAATTTAACCTTGCAGGCTTCAAATGCTAATACTCCAAGCAATTCCCTGTGGAGCTCATGACCCGTCTTGTGTTTTTACATGAGTACAGTGAATACAGATCACCATTGCAGGAATTTAGTAGTTTGTGAAGACAGATCACCATTGAAGGAATTTAGTAGTACCTTCTGCCTTGTTACTACCTTAAAAAAATAAGGATTCTGCTCTGTTGCTTGAAAGGAATTTCAAATAGTTGAACATCCCATCTCTGAAATCCCACCACTTCCCAGCCGCCTTCTTCGCTCATGAAAATTGCAAATAACAAACATCTGTTAAATCAAGGAGAAAAACCAACAAATGTACATGCTGTATTGCAAAATCCTTGCTCTTTCCGTTGATGTGTACAGTGGACTTTTTGTAACCTGGCTTTTCTTGTTTTTTTGAAGTTTCTACTTATGAGAGTGGGACTTAGTAAGTCCAAGTACCAGAAGGATTTAATATCTCCCTGTACATGCAGATACCTCTCTGTGTTCTTGCAGGGCCATTCACACTGTGCTGGATGGTGACTGAAGGAAGAAAAACACTCTTTGCCCTCAGGTGTTAACTTGCCTTTGTTCAATCCATGTGTGGGGGTTTTTTATTTTATTTACAATAATACCTGTTGTAGAATGGTCAGAGTAGTGGCAAGAGGCTCTTGTTTTTAACATGCTGTTTTAACTAGCTGTTGTAAACATGTCAGCTGGATCTTGAGTAGAGTTAAACAGGAAGGTAGAACAGTGGTCTTTAAAAATGTTGTGTATGTGAATTGGAAAAGGAGCGACAGGTTTCTACATAAAAAGCTGGAAGAGAGATGCTGGCAGCACTGGTGGAGTGGTTCTGAGTTAGGGCAGTGGTGGAAAAAGTCAAGCTGGTGTTTACACACATCTCTGGCACAAAGGTTCATCTGGGCAGAGTGGTTAAACCACGCCAGCCCTGTGTATTTGGGTGTGCGTTCCTAATGCCAGTGGTATTATGGATTCCTAGAGCTCACCAAGCAAGTGGTAGTTGGAGATCCCTCAGTATCGTGGTCGCTTGGGCTTTCTCCTGAGGTGTGTGTGAACATACTTGGAGAGTTTTACTGGGCTGATGTAGAGCACATTCTGTGTGAAAACACCAGCAAGGACTTTTCTCACCCTCTGCTCATTACGTGGCAGATATTACAAATAAATCCCAAACCTCATTGCCTTCTTGTGTAGTGCTGTCATAGCCAAGTAAGTGAAGAACCTTGGAGTATCCTGGAATACTTGTTTTCACTTGTCCTTTGGAGTAGCTGCAAGGTGTCTGAACAATCACTTTAGACTAAGAGGTGATTGACTCAGGAGACAGTTGTTTAAATCTGAGGTGGCTTTTAACTGGCTGGGTGTGGGACATGCACTCACCTCTAACCCTGCCAATCTTGGACTCACCTTCTGCCGTGCTTTCTTTGGCAGAAGGAATTTCTCTACCATAACAAAGCTCTCATGACTCAACGTGCTCAATTCACTGAAGTTGATGCATTCACTGCAAACAGCTCTACAAGACTCCACCAGAGTTTTTGTGCTGTATGTGCCAAGAAGGTGGAGTTTAGTAGCCGGGATTTTAAAGCTGCTAGTCCTCTCTATCTGATAAATAGCACTATCTTCCCAAGCATGTGGCACTTTGTGTCTTAAGAGTGGATGAAGTTGTTTAGTGGTGGAGGATCTGAAAATCCAAAGGAAAACTGGAACCTGTGAGACAAAGCAGGACTAGCCCCCAGGAAAACAGGCAATGCTGCATTTGCTGTTGTATCAAAGCCCAGCTTTGTTACAGCTGCATCTGTAGCACATGCTGTGGTCATTCATGGATTTCAACATAGGCTTCTTTGATCATTTGCATATACACATACACACATTTTTTATCAGGTAATGGTGTTAGGATGTGTTATTCCACTATGTGAAAAATGCCATCAGAAGAGAGCTGTGTTGCATNACATTTTTTATCAGGTAATGGTGTTAGGATGTGTTATTCCACTATGTGAAAAATGCCATCAGAAGAGAGCTGTGTTGCATGGGAGTGTTCTGTGGCATGGACCTATTTTTAATCCTAAAGCCAGTGACCTATGAATGCCCCAAATCACATGTAATCTTACCACTTAGTAAGAAAAATGCATCTCATAAATTATGTGATTTTGTTGCTTCAGAGACAAAAAAACTGTTTTACAGCTGGCACTGAGTTAGTCTTTATCACCTGTGGGGAAATTCTCAACTGCATTTATAGAAGAGAAAGATAAGTTACAGGTAACTTAACTGTGAACAAGAATTTGCTCTTTTAATGGCACGCTCCTTCACTCCTTTGCTTTAACCACTAGCTTGTGATATTTCTATTTCAAGTGACTTTTTCCATTCCAAATCAGCTGAATGTGCCTATCAAAAAACGCCCAGACTTTGGGACTTGAAATTCTGTTAACTTTCCATGTTTCAGAAGAGGATTTGAAAACAAAATTAAGCTCAGATTTTAAATGGGTGACGAACACTCAAGCTGTTTTTAATGGTATCGCAACAAAATTCACTCCAGCTGCTAACACGTGGGATCATGCCAAAACTCACTTTCTGTTCATGGAGTCCAGTCCTTTCGCTGCTGCTGTCATGTGTGTGTGTGTGTGAACATTCTCTTTTGGAAAAAAAATCTGTCCTCAAATTCTGGGTAGCATTAAGAACGTAAAGAATAAATATCTGCCTGCTAGAAGCAGCTCAAACACAAAGGCTGTTGGCTAAATAGGTTTATGCTCTTGTAGGAGCATGAACAATAAAGGCTAATGGATACTGGATTGCATTAATGAGACTAGAGCCAGCAGGTCGAGGGAAGTGATTATTTCCCTCTTTTTGGCTCTTGTGAAGCCACATCTGGAGCTCCTTCCCCTGTAGCAGATGCTGAGACCCTGGAGGGAACCTGGCAGGGGCTGGAGCCGGCGGTGCCCCCCGGGGCCGAGGGAGCTGCCTTGGCCTGGTCGGGAGAGAGGGGATGGAAGGGGTCCCAGTGCTTTCATAACCACCCAACTGGTGGCTGGAAAGACTCTTCTCAGAGGTGCACAGCAAGAGGAGGAGAAGCAACACTTAAAACTTGCAACAAGGCAAAGCTGGGTAGGTATGAGAGGATAAAAAGTGTTTAACTGCCCAGCAGACTCGGTTAAAATTTAGCTGTGTCGAGCCTGGAAAATCCTGATGTAGAGAGATAGCCTCCCTCTGAGCAGGAGCTGGAACTGGAGACTTTCTGAGCCTGCTCCCAACCAAATTGTTTTGCCATTCTGCAGCAGAGAGCTTGAGTTGAAGGTTGCATCAGTTGCTGTAGTCCAGAGATCTGCACACGTTTCATGACTGATCTTGTTCTAAGATGTGTATATGACAAATGGAGAGGGATTAATAGCTGACAGCAGTAAGAGTGGCAGAGGTTGTGTGACACTACCAATATGGCTTTTATTTCTGTATCGCCAGTTAATTTCATGGCATTCAGGAAAGGCAGAGGGTATTTGCTCAAAGTATTTACAGCTCAGTTTGCCATGACACAAAAGAGGAAACGTTGAAGGATGATGTTTGTTAGCACAGGGACCACACAAGCGTGTCTGCCTGGAAGCATAAAGGGAATTAATTTGTTTATCTACAGAGGAAGTTATCCCGGATAGCTCTTTGTGTTTAACTCCCCAAGTGGATGTGTTTCTCCTACAGTGAGGTTCTTCTGCAAGCGGGTTAATTTAATTTGAGATGAGGCATTCTTCTTCAGGAATAAGAACCCCAGGAGTTCATCACAAATGTAATCCGCATTAATTCTGCTGGCACTCATTGTATTAACCTTAATTGTAACGGCTGGGTGGTGTTCATGGGGGGCAGCCTTTGTACTGCTAGGGAGCGCTTTGGAGATTCTGTGTTCCTACAGCTGCAGGAGAAGTGGGATGGGGATGGAGATGCTCGTCACATGGAAAACAAGTTGTGTGCAGGATGCTTGGTCCGCTCTTAAAACCTCATTTCATCCCAGTTCCCTAAACAGGACACTGGGCTGAAGCACGTGAGGACTGAGCTCCTCCGGTGATTTATGTAACCTTTCTCCTCCAAATCTGTGTTTAACTCCTCCTTTTTTTCTTTCTGTTTTTTTCTCTCCCCCAGTGCAGTTGCATACAAGTTCCCTTTTAGGCAGGCAAGGAACAAGTAGATAGGTGTTGGTTTCTCTTAAAACTCTGGTGCTTCCATAAAGTAGAAATTCTCCAGAAGTGGAGAGAGGATGGGAGAGGGTGGGGAGAACTGTAGTGTTGTCTTCCCAGGCTGCAGGCTGCAAGCAGTGGGGATGGGATCTGGAGCCTCAGCTCTTTGCTGAAGTGTCTGAATTGAGGAAATGTTGAAGTTCTCTACCTGCTTTCTGGTGTATTGAATGGGAATATCCACGTTCATGTTTTCTGAGAAAAGCGTGAAAGCACTTTGAACATCATGCTGTCCTTATTGTTATTTCTTTGCTAGAAATGTGACTTGTGGTATTTAAATAAAAAAAGAGCGAATGCTCTTATTGCAGTTCAGTATGGGTTGAGAGATCAAGGATTTTTTTCCCAGCTGTCTTTCATGTTTTCACCCCATGGATCAGAAGACTGAGGCAAAGTGATGCTGTAAAATAATGTTTAAAGAGTCTGAGCAATGTTTGCTGTTTCGGAGGCACAGACCTCAGATGCTGGAAGCATGTAGAGTTTCCCCTGAAGTATTCAATGTTTGAAAACGTTGGAGGGCAAAAGAGCACGAGCACTAGTCAGTAACCTTGCCAAAATAAACTGTCAGATGTGAAGGCAAGTTTTCAGGGACAAAAACGAAGATTTGCTGCTCTGTTGACTCTGTGTGTGACACACCAAGGGCTCCACACGTCGCGGTGTGGTTTGTGCTGGGATCAGCTTCCCGGGCCGTTTTCCCTAGGCTCTGTGTTTTGCACCCCTAATGAACTCTGCACTCTTGAGCACCTCTTGCGCCAATCAGCAAAAGCACCCCAAGCTTTGGGAGGTGAAAGGGGATTTTTGAGTGGAAATAATGCAGTTGTATACGTACCCAATATGCTGTCTGCTTTAGAGAGAGATAGATAGATAGATAGATAGATAGATAGATAATATATATAACAAAAATGATGGTTGTTTTAAATGGGACACACACACAATAATGCCAGAAAACAATCTATAAAAAAATGCATAACCAGAGAGCATTAATTGGCGTGCAGCCTTGAGAAACACGCATGGGAAGGGCACAGTTTGTAGAGGAAAAGAAGAGTAGGTAGTGGGAGAGTGAAAACTTTTGGGCCCGTGTGCCAGAGGAGCAGCGTCCTGCGTGTGTAACCGCATTAGCCGAAACCTGAATCCCTGTGCCTGTAATTAGCGCAGAGATGCTAAGACAGGATCCCTGGGAAGGAGCTGCATCTCCCCCGCCGTTTTTGTGCCGGGTTACAAATGGGCATCGCTCTCGGGTTGCCTCTCCCCGCTCCGGGCGCGGTGTTTGAACAGCCCCTTAATGGGCTGTGAAATGACGCGCTTTGAAGACTTTGCCGAGCGCCCGCGGTTCCCTGGGCGGCACGGCCGCGCACAAAGCGGGGACAGGCAACCCCCTCCATGCCGCCTTTCCCCCGCTTTCCCAAACCTGGTGGTTTCCCCCTCGGCCTCCGCGGCGCTGGGAGAGGCGCAGGCAGGAGGAGGTTAAGGAGCGAGGGCGTTGCTGGCTGCCTGATGTCATGGAGGCCGGCGGCGGCTGAGGGGCCCTTTGTTGGCAGCGGAGCCCCAGCAGCGCCCGGCGGCTGCCGCGCACGGCCGGCACCACTGACTCTGCCCAACTTGCTTGGCTTCGCTTTTTTTCCCTTCTTTCTGCTTTTATTCTTTACTCTTTTATTTTTCCCCCCCCTCCCTTCCTCTCTCTCCCGCCAAAAGAGTTGGGAAGGAGGGAAGATGGCTGGAGTTAACTCCCCGGGAGAGGAGGTGCGGGGCCCCTGGATTTTCCGTCTCTCGGGCTCGCCCTTGTAATGCTTTTCGGAGCGCTGGATTTCGTCGAATTTTCCTGGATATTTTGTTTTAGGCTTCTCCTGGATATGTTGTTTTAGACTTCTCCTGGACTTTTTTAGACTTTTACCGGATCTTTTTAGATTTTTTTTTTTTTAAATTTAGACTTCTAACGGATAATTCCACGCAGAAGAAGCTGAAGGGGGGGGGAAGGGAAACCAGACAGCCGAAGCTAAACTCTGACAAATGAAAATGTTGGAGATTTGCTTGAAATTGGTGGGTTGCAAATCGAAGAAGGGGCTTTCCTCCTCCTCCAGCTGCTACCTGGAAGGTGAGTACCCAAAGGGACGTGCTCCCGGGGGGCACAACCCGATCCCATCACCACCATCCCGGACACGAGTTTTATCCCTCGGTTGCAAGTTGGGGCCAGGTTTGGGGGGATGTTTGGAGCTGGCCAGGTTCAGGCTGGGCTTTCCCATGCGGGGGTGAGGAACCGAGCGGTGTCGGCGGCCTGCGGACCCAGGTGCCTTTCATTAATGCAGTTAGAGAGGGAGCGCGGCTCTACCATTTATGGTTGTAAAATGTCAAGTGGTCTTATTGCCGAGCCCATAAACAAACCCCTATCTTCAGGCCTCAGCTTTATTATTTTTTTTTTCCGGGGGGGCGCCGGGGGAATCTTCCTTATTTTGGATGTGAAAAAAACCCCAACTCCATACTCAAGAAGAAAATTTAGATGAGTCCATCGGTAAAATATTTTCAGCGTATGTTAATACGTAATGCCTTGGTCCATTTTGGTTATCCCCCTTCTTAGTGTGCTTTCCACAGGCATTTATTTAACTGAATTTTCTTGCGTGTTTGCTTTTAAAAAGTGATTGTTGAGTCACACCCGTGGTTACTTGAAGACACTGAGATGTTAAACATATGGACTCAACTGGTTTAGAAGGAAAGCCTGGGCGACAGAGGCACCGTGCTGGGCGGGGGGACTTTGGGCTGAGGTCTTTCTTGGCGTCACCTCAAGCAAGAACTTCACCCTGACGTGGCTTCACACCCTGCCCGTGGAACAGCGTTGTGGACCCTCCGTTCAGCCCCTTCGCTGCACTCCCAGGGCTGTGTCCATCCCACTGGTCCGGGCTCCTTCAACTTCTTTTGTGTTGCTGGATGTTGTTTCAGTAAAAATAATCCTCCTGCCAGGAGGACCGTGCTAACTCATCAAATCAGAGGCACGAAAGGCAGCAGCTGATTTCCAGGGGCCTATCGCAAGTCGCTGTTGCTCAACTCTCAAATATTCAGTGCAGAAATGGCCCTCCGAAATTCATAGGTTAGGAATCTCAAAATCTACAAATGGCTGCTCTTAGCAAACTCACTTGAAGAAGTTTTGGATCGAGTGTCTGTATTTGTTGGATACATTCAGTGACTCTGAGGAATGTTCTGTTCTCTAAAATCAAAGAACACTTTCCAGAGGACTTTTTCTGCTTATTTAAAGTTTCAGAAACCAAATGGTGGGCAGATGCAAGAGTAATTTTGTTGCTTTTATGTGACTGAATTATTCTGTGATCTTTTAAGTGTACAAAACCTCTGTCTGTGTCCCCTGCCTCTGGTATTGCTCAGGCTGTGTGTTGAGAAGGAGCTCCAAGCTGTGCTGGGCCTCCTGTCTGTGCCTCTGGATCTTTCAACACAGCCCTGGGAGAACAGGCAGAGCATCTGGGGCCTCGTTTCCCTCTGCAGAATTGAATGCTAAAGGATGATGTTACAAGGGTGTTGCCCTGACTCTTTTCGAAAGTTTTCTCTTTTGTGTTCATTACAACCACTCCCCCCCTCCCCAATCTGCAATGCAGTTGCATAATAGGATTAGAGCATGGTTTGACTTGGCTGTATAGGCAGTATGAGTTAAGAACGTTGGACATAATTAATATTGTAGTATTTTCGCCTTCTGCTTCCCTGAGACTGTGGTTGCATATTTATTTTTTATGATGGAATGGGAAATGCACGTTTAAACTACTTTTACAGGATCTCTCAAAGTAACTCAGTCTCACTTCTCAGCTCAGCATGGGGCAAACACAAAGGCAGTGTCAGAGTGGGTATTAAAGGTGTACAAATGTGGTAACTGCAACCTTAATGTGGCATTAAGGACATAGCCCAGAACCCCCATAATTGATTGGGGAACTCCTGGAGAGCAGGATGAGATACTCATCCAATGAAAAAAAAAGTTTAACAAAGCAGGATTTTCTGTTACTCCTTTCTAAAGCTGAATGTGTTCCTGGGCTGCTTTCTTATAAATATTACTATGAAGTTGAAATCATTGTTGAGAACTCCTCCAAAAGAATGGTGGTGGCTTGTCCCAAACTCCTGAATTCCAAAAGCACAAGTGAAATCCGTTTGCTTGTGTTGCCCTTAAGAATGTAACAAGTTTTTACATATGGATTTGTTATTTTAAGCTTGGCAGATCATGAGAAGGGTACAGGGTTGTGTCAAGGGTCAGAAACTCTGGATCATTGCTCCTGGATCCCTGTGAACAGCCTGTGATGGCCAGTCCATTTCTATGCACATCCCTCAGCCTTTGTGAAGCTTCTGAAAGAATTAATGAGATGATGGTGATATCATTGGAGGATTTAACTCTGCTGTTGTTATCTTAATTGTATGGAAAGCTGGAAGTTTCTTTACTATAATAGATTAGGAAACCTTAAACATAACTGCTTAAAGGCTGAAAGGTCCATGAGGTGCTTCGAAAACCAGTTGCAGCCAGGGGGATAGATGAAATTTTACTTAATTCCTTATTTTCATATTCATGTTAACAGAATTCAGTTCTTGGTTGATGAATAGCATGAGATGTAACAAAATCAAGTCTATTCATTGTATTTTTAAACACACGTTTTGAGAATACTGTTCTGAGTCTGGATTTGGTGTAAGGCTGATTTGGTGTCAGGCGCATGTGTAGGTGTACATGTCCTTTGACCAAGTAATCAGAAATGTGGCTTTTCTTTTCATGGTGGTCCCTTCTGAAAGGCTTTTATGCTCTGTTAGTTTGCAGGAACGAGGGTTGTTTGGAGATCCTCTGTGTGTGGTGTGGAGGGCTGGCAGGTGCTGTGGCCCATGCGCTGCTGTGCTAGGGCAGAGTGTCCTGCTCCCTGAAAAAGCTGAAATCTTCTCTTAACTTGATCAAAAATAAATTCAAACTGCTTCTTGCAATGACTGAGTTTTCATATTGATGTTTGAGCTGGGCATTTCTTTGCCCTCACTTCTATTCCCACTAGTAAATATTATTTTAAAATGTGACAGATCTGAATTTCTCTCATCTGCCTTCTCCTTTCTGCCTTTGCCAAAGTGAATAATTCCTCACCCACTTCACACCAAGAAAGGGTAAAGAGTAGAAGGGAAGAGGCACAGCAAGTACTGCTGCCAATCTGATCAGGAAAACAGAACGTGTCCATGTCCCAAATAGGGGCTGAAATAGTCTTGCTGCCTTTTTGGGCTTGGCTCTACCACTGAAAGGCAAAAGCCTTGTTTAAAACCTGTCAGTGTTCTCTGTGAAGTTAAAAAAAACATTTTGGGGACAGTAGTAAAGTCCTTTTGTTTTCTAACTGAAAAGACTCCTGTCCTGCCAGCTGTCAGACCGGCTTTCTTTTTTTTTTTTTTTTTTTAATTTTTTTTTTTAGCGTGTCTTGTTACAGCTAGAGTAGGCAAGCCTGGGGAGGAGCAGCAGGCTGTAGCCATTTCCCTGTTCCTGGAGAGGGATTTTTGTAATGCATTTGTGCATGTATTAAGCCAGACCTAAATCAGCAGCACAGCCACTCATCTGCCCCAGTGTCACTGGGATCAGCAGGCAGGGCTTTGGTCACCCTGTTAGGGAGAGCAAATGCATTAACCTGGAGTTGCTGCCTCCCTTCTGTTTGTTTCCTCTCTTCCTTGGCTATTTTCTGCTCCTCACCTCATGGCCTCTCATCTACCACCACTCAGTAGAATTCTTGCTATTATACACATTTCTGGCTTTGTAGTGGCTTCTTAGTTATCTGCTTGTTCCTGTGGTTCTTATTTGTCCCGTGGTTACTAAAAAATCTGGCTGATGGTGCTTGCTACAGTTTCCCATGGGATGTGGTGAGGAAAGGCTTTTCATTTCACAGGAAAAGTTGTAACTGTTTTCAGACCTAAAACAGATAACCCACAGATATGTCCTTCCCTAACCAGTCTGTCAGTGGCTGCTTAGTAAAACAAGGGAATATAACAGTAAATCTTGATGATTCTTGCTTGGTGCTTTCCCTGCCCAGGGCTCAGAATCGGGCACGCTTCCCTACTTCTGCTCCTTTAGTAAGGAAACAAAACCAAAAGCTGTAAAAATGAAGTTGCCAGAAATACTGAAGTGTCATTGAAGTTCACTTGAATCTGGTTACTCTTCTCCCTTCCTCTCTCACAGGTTGTTGTCTAAGGTCAGGTAGAACTTAGTGGCAGATTTGAGAATAAAGTTCAAATTTCTGCCATACCCCCTGTTCCACTCCATGCATCTACAAATGTGATTACCTGGCTGGAGAAAGATGGTTGCCATGTCACTAAGGGGTTATAAATGGAATAAACTCAGTGAATAAGCTCAGATAGAACTTACAGGTCTGTGTAAGAGTGAACCTGTAGAAAAACCCAACAAAACAACCCACAAACAAACCAACAAAACAAAAAATGACAGTTAAAGCTCCGAGATGATGGAATCATCATTTGGAGGAGTGGGAGATGCCACATCATCAGGGGTGCTCAGACAAGATTCAACACTGCAGTTGGCCGTGAGGGTCTGTTTGAGCCTGGACAATTCAGCAGGAGCCACGAGTGCCCTTGTTTTCTCATGCTGGCATTCAGCAGATTTGGTGTTCAGTATGTGGAGCACTGGAGATTCCTGGTGTCCATGTGGAGGGAGCACAGCCTGTCTGCAGGAGGAAGGTGCCTTGCTTGCAGGAGGGGAAATAGGGCAGCACAGCTGGGGAGACTGGTCCAGCTCAGGGAAACAGGGCTGGTTGGGAGAGGCTGGATCAGTTTCTGCACTACTTAATCTCTGTGTATAAATTCTCTATGTTTAAAATGTGTTATTTATTCTCATGCTGGCTCTAAGAAGACGGACTTCCTAAATATCAGCCAGTAGCAGGAAAACCAGCAATTGCCATTGTTGCAGAAGGGTCTGTGGCTTGGGCTGTGCAGTGGGTGACGGGAGAGGCTGAGTCTGATCTCACTAAAGGGATGAGTCTGAAATAAATCACGAAACCTTCCTTCTTTTTGGAAAGAGCTGCTTTACAGGTTCTTTAATTTTATTTTTAAATCCATATTCCATCAGGCATAGGGAATCAGTGAGGGCCACTGAGGAAAAATACTGGAACAGAGAGGCAGGTGCTCCATCATATGTGCTCAGAGTCAGGAACATTTGGAAGTATTAAGTCTGCATTGCTCTTCTGCCATTTATCATAATTTCTTCCAGGGGAAAAGAAGAGTAGAGGGAATGTAGAGGAAGGAGAAGGCTTAGGTGGCATGTGCTGTGCTTCCAAAGAGATTACTGGATGTGTTCTGCACTCCCTTGCTCTACAAACCTTGTGGAAAGAATGCCAGCACAGTTTGTAAGCCCACAGGATGTTTGTTTTGTAGGGAGACAGGAGGTCTCCTCCTTCCCTCGGGACTGCCTCGCAGTCAGCTATGGAGGATCCGAGTGTAATTCTGTGCTCCTGCCCGTTTTCCAACCGTTCCCTTACATTGTGAAGGAAATTTGCTTGCGTTGATCTAGACCAGAATTGTTCATACCTGAGAACTTCTCACACAGCCCCTAACAATGATTCATGGCTTTGTATAAACAGTAATGAGCAGGAGATAGTTACATTTACGAAACCTTTTAGTGTACAAGCATAAATACCTTCTGGTAAAAACTTAATTTAGGGGGGAAATGATGACATTCTTATGGCTAATGCCTCAAAATACAAGCTGCTGTTGTTTTATTTCAAATTCTGCATTGCTTTAATTAAGAGTCATCATTTAGTTTGTGTTAGTGGAGAACTGAATTACAGCACTGCTTTAGGGCTCCTATCAGGAACCCAGGTGTCATCCAGAGCACGGTATGATCAGAGTAATAAATTGCAGCCTTGCTGGGATGCAGCACAAGACAAAGTGGATGTGTGGAAGGAACGACAGCGCAGCGATAACAGATTGAATTACGCTCGCTTCCTGCCCCATCTCTGTGCCAGGATGGCCTCCTGTAGGTACAGCAGCCAGGCTGATTTATTAGGAGGAATCTGGCCCACTGAAGATCTCAGCAGTGCTGTAAAATTGTAGTTAAAACCAGCAGTAGGAGGTGAGGAAGCTGTGTGTTGAAAAAGACCCTCAATATGTAGGAACAGCAATGTCTAATTCCTGCTCTGAAGGACTGGAATGTCTGGGCAGATTTGCTGGAGAATCGCTCAGAGGGATAAACGCTGCTGACAGCCGGCTGTACGTGGCTCCCAGATGGACATGTCCTGTCTGCTTCTCTCGCTTCATGGTTTTGTGTCCTCAGTCTGCTGATAGTCTCCTCTTGGGGTGCAGACCTTTAAAAGTGTGTTTTGTCACGGTCTATCAAGCTTCTGCTACACTCGGGTCACCACAATTCTGCTCTTTCCTTTACGCTCTTCTCCGTGTTGACTCAGGGCCTCATCCTCCCTTTCTGGACGCTCTTCGAGCTTCATTCACCACCTTCCCCACCCCAGTTCTTAACTTGGGGTTCCTGCCTTCTGGAAAAACCAGCCCCGCTCAGCCCAAGAGTTGTGTTTGGCATCTCCCCATCGTGCTCTCCTGCACGGCATGTTCACACACAGCCTGCACCTCTGTTGGGGTGCCTGTTGCTGCACACGGAGGTCAGACTGGGAGAGACAGAGGGTATGAGCATCCTCTGATTTCACTGGGGGACCGGTGTGGTTTTCCAGCTTAGCAAGTTGTCGTGTGTGTATTTAACAGCCCTTGCTCTTGCCGGTCCTTGGGTTTGCAGGCGTTATCACTGAGTCAGTGTCTGTAGGAATGTCATCGAGCAAAACCAGCCTTCCCCAACTGCCGTACCGCAGCCTGTGGGTGTTGTTGGCGGCTGGCACGGTGTTGTCTCACAGCTGAATCGAAGCACATACCTTGGCATCCGTGTGGAATGAGTCAGTCCCAGCCTCGCTGCAGCCTGGGCATGAGGGAGGGATTCTTGTGGAGCACTTGGCTTTGCTCCCACATCTCCATCCCTGTCTGTGCCTGAGCCATCCTCCGCTGGGCTGCGATCGCGCTGGAGTTGGAGGGGAGCCTTCCTTGGATTTCCTGCCTTCCTGTCGAATCAGTGCCCCGTGTGGGAGGCATTTTCCTTTCTAACGGAGGTTGTGGTCCATCCCACGGAGCAGCGAGTGCTGGTTTGTCCTGTATTTCGGGGAGAGCAGCACAGCATTGCTGCTTGCTGGGGTTGTGTACCTGCCACTTGCAGCTCTCTGCTGTCTGTTCCAGGTGTTCACTGATGGTGTAACTCCTTGGAGTATCTCCAGTCACTGCAGTGCCCTGTGTTTGGTAAGGGAGCTTAATGGGCTTGACAGGATCAAAGCGTTTTCATGGTAAAATGATTATAGCTTAATTTCTGAAGGTGGATTTTCTGTTTCTTTTCTCATTGTCACTCTTGAGGGAAACCTAGGCTATTAAAATACATTCTCCTGCAGGACACAGGCAGAGGAAGCCAGGATGTCAAGGTGCTTTAAAATAACCACCCAACACACAACTTTTTCTGACTGTGGAATCATTTAGAAAGTGGAATTATTTAACTGCCCTGATTCAGTATGGAAATCTATCTCCCTGCAGTTACAGTTTGGCTAAGAAAACAGGCCCAGCAGTGTCTGTATTTGCTATTTTGCTCACATATATCATATATGTTTTCCAAAGAATACAGTAGGACTCATGTACATAAATAACCACCCAGAGAGCCTTTACCAGTGGTCACCTGATCAACACATCAATGATGCCAGATTGTCTTTGGGTAAATAGTGGCCACCACTACTATTCACACTTTCACTATCAAATGTAATAGATAATATTAGAAAACAATATGTATTGTTAGGATTTGTAGGGTTGAATTTTGGGGGGTTAGTGGGATTTTTTTTTTTTTTAGCATTTCCCTATTGGGAACGTATTTTGGATATGTCCCAATCCACACTAAACTTCCTTTTCTGGTGTCAGTTGCATCAGTTCTTCACTGGTTTACTGGCACAGCTTATGCTGGATTTCCAGGCCAAACAAACAGTAGCGTTAAAACCACGTTTTGACGGGAGTGCATCTGTATAGCAGCACAGTGCCACTGGATATCGCAGGTATAAAAAAGAGTACTGTGCTCCCAGGTGACCCGACAGTCTAGGCAACACTTGGCATGAGATTTCTCTGCCCAGAGCCCTGTCTGTGCAGAGGAGGGATTCAGCAGACGGGGGCTGATGCTGTGCAGTGAAGGGCAGTTTCGTGGCGCAAGGGGCTGATGTGACAGTGCCGCATTTCCTGTCCCCAGAGCCGCGCTGACGCAGTGGTTTGTGTGCCACACTGTGACCTCGCTCAACAAACGCATCCAGATGGAGAATGACCCTTCAAAACATGAGAGTTTCACAACTTATTGTCCTGGCTGTGTGCCAGCACAGTCAGGCATGGCGCTGCCAGCACATCTGGGGGTGACGTGTTAAAGAGTGAAGGGGCACAATTTTCCGGAGCATTTCTGCTCCAAACTCTAAAATCATGCTCCAAAGGGAAGGACACGCAGGAACAACTGCAATAAAGTTCCCTGATGTATTTGGACTTGCCTGATACTTACTGAATATTACATGCCTAATGTGCTGCGGTGTACAAAAAACTTGGGAGGTTGGTTTTTACTCACCTGTAAAGCTCAGTTTTCAGGAATCTCTGTCTTTGGAGCTGTCTCAGGGTTCTTAAAAATGTAGAAGTATACTCAACACTGCTCTGATTTGAGAGTGATGGGCAGGAGAGGGGGCAACAAAAAAGACACTGCCTTGTCCTCAAATAAGAAGAGAAATGATTAAAAATATGGTGAAGAACAGAAAGACCTAACTCCTCCTTAAATACCATGTCTTACGAATCTCACCCTGCTTGGCTCCATTTGCTGCACATTCTGGCCATTTCATTTATAGGATAATTAAGGGATTTACCTTATAAAGGTCCTGGGTTTGTTTTCAAATCTAAGCATTCCAGCAGTTAGGTGTGAGCCAAAGGATTTACAGGCAGCAAACAGCCTACGTGAGCTTCATTGACTGGAGGGATGGAGAGGGGCTTTCCCTCTCCTGCATGTCCTGGGAGGCAGGAGCTGGGGGCTCTGGGAAGGCTGCGGACAGCTCTGGAGCGAGAGTGTCCTGCCTATGTGGCAGGAGATCTGCATTAAGGCACTGTCCATATCTGTCCTCTGACGCACGAGGAGCACACGTGTCATGAAACAATGCAACTTAGAAAGTCAGAGTGCGTGGGTCGGCCAGATGGCTTTTATCAGCCAAAATGAACCTGCTTTTTCCTTTCTCTCCCTCTTTCTCCTCCAGAAGCCCTTCAGAGACCGGTAGTGTCAGACTTTGAGCCTCAGGGTCTGAGCGAAGCAGCTCGCTGGAACTCCAAGGAAAACCTTCTGTCCTGCCCTAGTGAAAATGACCCCCATCTCTTTGTTGCACTGTATGATTTTGTGGCGAGTGGGGACAACACTCTCAGCATAACTAAAGGTAAGGTCACTGGCCAGAATTCCACGGGGAGTGTGGGAGAAGGTGTAGGAAGGAGAGTCGCTGTGAAATAATTAAGTTTTACACCAAACCCTGTGGAATTTTTTTTTTTACTATGGGAAATCATCTTAAACAAACACAAATATTTCACAAAGTCATAACCTTTTTAAAGGTTATAACTGTCTCTTTTTATTGCATTGGGCAAGAAACTGCTTGTCAAAACTAAAGTCTCCATTTGGAGCAAGAATTTGAGCTGAGAAAGTAAACTAAGCTGATTTTGGAGGCTGGCCTCTTATTTTCACAGTTCTCCAAAACACAGTCCCTGTATGAAAAATGACTGTACAGATATAAGGACCAGAAGGATTGAGTAAGAAAACACTGTATGTACTCCAAGTCACATCTACTTACCTTCCTAATTGAAATTATTTTTTTATTGTTTACCCACTCCAGTTCTTTCCTAGCTCCAACAAGCCAACTCAATTCAAATAAAATTTGCTGGATTCATTTTTTAAACTCGAGCAGTATTGGAGCTGGTGCAGAACTGCAGGAGAGCCTAAAAATCTGAAGCATGTGACTTTATTTGGCTTGGAGAGGTCCACTCAAGCTTGAAGAGAAACACATGCTCCCTGCTGAGTCAGATACCTATTCTTACAGGAGATTATTTAGGCAGAAAGAACCTATCTTTGCCCTCAGCTCCCGGGCTTGCCATATCTGAATACATTTTCTTTTTCCCAAGGTGAAAAGCTCCGTGTGCTGGGCTACAATCACAATGGGGAGTGGTGCGAGGCGCAGACCAAGAACGGGCAGGGCTGGGTCCCCAGCAACTACATCACCCCTGTGAACAGCTTGGAGAAGCATTCCTGGTATCACGGGCCGGTGTCACGGAACGCGGCCGAGTACCTCCTGAGCAGCGGCATCAACGGCAGCTTCCTGGTGCGGGAGAGCGAGAGCAGCCCCGGCCAGAGATCCATCTCCCTGCGCTACGAGGGAAGGGTCTACCACTACAGGATCAACACCGCCTCCGACGGCAAGGTAGGCTCCAGGCTGTGCAAACCTTGCTGAGATGCTTGGTCTGCACGAGGTCAAGCAGTAGCGATCGAACTGGGCAGTTCTGAGCTCTGGTCACGGGGCTCATCATCTGTAGTTGCAATAGGCTGTGAGATTCTGACGTGGCTGGGACAAAACAGTTTCATTCCTTTAGAAAACTATCTTAATACAGATCAGTAGTGAAACGCTTTAAGGGAGAAAATAGCGGAGTTAAATCAGAGCAGAATCTAATAGATCATTAATAAGAGATTCTGAGAATTCTTGTCCCTTATGTTCAAAAGATAATCTCTTTGACTGCCAAATCAGAAAAGTCAGCACCTGTTGCTAATAATCCTGTAAATATTAGGGACAAAATGCTTTCTGAGCTATTCTGCAGTATTTTTAACTACTGTTTTGATTTCTCTACAGTATTTCAGCGTGATCATTGGAGACGGGTAGGCACTTTCACTTTTATATGGGCTTTGTCCCCAGTTCCTTCATTTTTTCCCTAGATTGTTGTGTGCTGTAGCAGTGTTTCAATGCTGTGCTTTGTGGATGCTGCAGAGAAATGTTAGCATAAAAGTGTAGTTTTCCACAGATTTTTGTTTTAATTTCATGGAAACATTTCTACTGGCATTGGATTTTGGAAAATGTTGTTTTTTAACAAATCTATTTTAAGCAGTGTCTCTTTAGATCCTGTGCAGAAGTTGATGTATGGGTCTGGAGCATGGCTGCTGAGGCTCTTCTTGCCAGCATCTAATAGATGACAGATTCTGTGCCATTAAATTTCTTCAAAAGAAAAAAATAAAAGTAATCAAGTATAGTAGCAGCCCACTGTGCCCAATTTTCCCTTTTCCTATGAGAGCTTTACTCTTCTTACAGCAATGCTGACAGCAAAATCTTTAGTATGAAAATACAGGGAACCAGTACATGGCATTTCCTATTTATCAGACTCAGCTCTCTAAAACCTCCAATGAGATAACCAGATTTTATTCAGTGATGAAATACTTTTTGTCTGCTTTAGCAAATGTGTTGTAACTGAGGCAGTTCTGGCCATGTTATTTAAGGCAACGTATTCCCAATTTACGGTGGTTTGATTCTTCCTTTTCCCTCCCATGTAGACACACTGTGGTCAGCATCAGCTCTGTGAAGTGCTGACATGCAGCATACTTGAAGGACTACATGGCAATCTGGAATATTATTCCTCCTCCTGTCTGTGTGGTGGATATTCCTTCTATTCCCATAGATGCTGGCAGATGAGCAGTGCTCACATGTGAACGTTTTGAACCGAAGGCTCCTTGGGTTGGTGTAAATAAGCATGTGTCCGTGAGGAGATAGCACATGTTCTCCATTTGAGCTGTAACAGGGTTTGGCATATGAAGGCCTTCATCCCAGCAGAGCTGTTTTTATCCCAGAAAAAACAGTTCTGCAGAGCTCCAGTAATCCATTCAGGTCTGTGTTAGCCAGGTTAACTGTTCATTTTCCATGAAGTTGCTTGCATTGGTGTTTTTGAGAAAAAGTGCAGGTTGGCACAATTCGCTAAAGCAGATCTGCAGCTCGTCGTAGTTGGAAATACAGAATTGAGCAGCAGCAGTGACCGAGACCTGTGGCTTTTGGGCGTTGCAGGATCAAGCAAAGAGGGTAGCCACAGTCCTCCTGATGCCGTGCCAAGTGCCAGCATCCCTGCAGAAGGGGCAGTTTGCCATGTCCGTGCATCATGCGCTGCAATTCGCAGCCTGGCACATTAAACCTCATCGGTTTCAATTTGCGTTAACGAGCCGGGCAGTGAATTGCGACATCTTAGCGGCAGATGTGCGGCTGGGCTGGGGACGCTGTGCTCTTCCAGCACCCTGTCCCTGGCTGTCAAAGCTGAGGAGCTGGGAAGAGAAACAGGCACTATCCCTGTTTGTCCCTCTGCGGAATGGAGACTGCTGGAGCAGGTCCTGCTCTGAGCTGCTCGTGTCACACTCTATTTATTACCGGCTTCGCAGCAGATCATGGCCGTGCCGGAGGAGAGCTCTTACCTTCACTGCCCTGAGCACCTGGGGCCCTCCCAGCCTGCTGTATCGTTAGTCAGCCTGTCCAGGGAATTTAATATCTCCCTGTGCTGCAGTAAGGATGAATGGCTTTGGTGGGATCATATCCTGTGCCTGACAGAACACGCTTCAGGAGAAAGAGGTATTAGAGGAACATGTGGAGCAGCTGCTGCTCAGCATGATGATGTGTCCTGCATTGCAAAGCCTTACCCAGACTTTTTTCTGGGGGAAAATTGAAGGGGCTAGGAACAGATCAGAGGTTTGTACATCTTAATTTTAGTACAAATGATACTGAATGCATTGGCATTCGACAACTTTAAAAAAATTCCTCTGGGAATTTTTTCTTTATTTCTCGCTTTAATGGGTCATATTTTTCTGGACCACCCTCTAATGTTTTGTTTTGTTGGTTGGGGTTTTTTTAATGAAGGTATTAAAAGTGACCTTTCTTGATTTGTCTGGCACAGTGCAGCCAGTCATCTGGTAAACCACTTCCGTGGTATAGAGGACTTGGTTTTCCTGACCTGATAGTACTTGAGGCAAAGCCTCCTATTGAGTAACCCAACTGAATAAACAGCTTTGTCCAGCCAGTTCTTCAAATCCTGCTGTCCTCAGCATGAAGGAAACAGGACTGGGGTCCTGTTTGAGTCTCTTGGATCCTCCAGTGGCTGAACTGGATGCAGACTTGAACCTTCATTTTTTGGTGTGGATGTTCAGTTTCGTCTGCTGAGTGGGGAGAGGGAGTGCCATTGGATTCAGGATGTGCTGAGGTTAGCATGGACCAGTTGGACAGCCACCTGTATAAAATACCCCAGCCAGGAAAAAGAGATGTGGTCTGGTGGCAGAAGTGCAGATGAGCAGCCCATTTGTGCAAGCAGAGTCCCTTGGAACAGGACTGCCGTTCACGGTTTGTTTGATACACAAAAATTGACCAAATAATGTCTCAACAATGTAGCCAGGAAGCAAACTGTGAGTCCCTACAAAATTCAGGTGCTGGGTCTGTCTTACTGTGTAAGAGTACAATTCAGCAGCACCACATGGTTTTCTGGTTGGATGATATCAATGGGAGGTTAGAAAAAACCTGCCTACAGAATAAGCATGTTTACTGGTGGAAGTTTTTCTTAATGTAGATGGAAAACTTCATGAGTGTTAACTCATAGAATGTTGTTCTTGTGGCCTGTTCTTGTGAGTCCTGTCCTCATCCTGCTACAGGTTTTATCTGAAACCTTTAGCCATTTATTTAGCTTCTTTCTCCTTCTATAACAGGATCATACAATCTGTCACACTAAATACAGATATCTCTAATTTTCGTGAGATATAAGCTGTCATAAAACCATGGGGGAGCTTCCTTCTCCATGCCTCTCTAATACTTCCAAGTAATCCTGAAGTTCGGCCTTTTTTACATCCATATTTTTAGATTTTAATTCTCAGTGTAACATGGGAACTGCTCATACCACTGCAAGTACTTCAAGTCGTTCCCAAACAGGCATGGCTTGTTTTAAATTGTGGTTGTACTGGCTAATGCTTGGTCACTCACACCAAGCCGCTGTAAAAGCCTCTTATGTTGTCACTTTTCTGTTCTCAGAACACGTGGTTTTAAGGTGATTTCACGTCTTTGACCGTGAAAAGAGCTGTAGGTTTTTGTAGGGCTTTTTTTTCATTTGAGGGTTTTTTTTAGGCGTAGTGTTGAAATGAGATTTGGTCCAGTTACTTTACCAAAAGAATATCTGACTCATTTTGGTAGAGAGTTGTGAACACGCTCCCCAGGAGGTTGCCATTATTTTCCAGAGTCTCCGGTACAAAGACTTTAATCAACTTTGAGGGTGGTTTTGTCCCTTCCTGCAGACATTTTTTTCTCTTGCAAATACAGCTCCCTTTTTTGTTGGACATACTCTCTTACTGCTGGAGCTTCACAGATGCATTTTCTTTTTCCATCCAAAAATTCTGTCTAGGTGGAAGAAGCAGAATTTGACCATAAGTCTGGGATTTTTGGATGCCTGGCAGCCCCATCAACTTCCCAGCCTGAAATCCCAAACAGATGGCCACTGCACATACAGAAACTGTTGAGTGTACATCCAGCATGTCAGAAGCATTTGGGAAGTTTGATCATAGCTGTTGGCATGTGATGTGAGCAGTAGGATTAGTGTGTGGACTGGACAGGAATTTGGGTGGCCAACATGGTGCTGCTCTTCCTGCGAGCTTTTCCCTTGCCAGACCTTGGTCCTTTGTGAGAAATGGAGCTCTTCCATCTTCTGTGTCTGTTGTAGGCTAGAGTGTGATGCAAAATGCACTTTGATACAAAGATTTCTCCTTCTCCTTCAGGTGCAACCAGCACTTTTCAAATCATTAAATTGCTAGCTTTTTTCACCTTGCCTGGCAGAAGACTGGGCTTGAGGATGAAAACTGGAAATACACAGCTCTGGTGGGAGGGAGTCAGTTGTCCGTTATCTTTAGCTGGATTTTAGGCTTAAAATGGATCTTCTGTATAAATGTTAAGAAGGTAACAAATATGGGTTATCATGCCTCGCAGCAGGTTTTCATTCAGTGGTAATGATTTTCCTTCTGTGCTATCGATCAGTGCCCATCACGGGGATGGAGCAGACCAGCTCCCTGACTTCATGCCAAACCTCTGCAGAAGCTCAGGCCTAAAGCAGGGAAAACTCTGGTTTGCCAGTGACACTTCAAGGAGAACTTAGGTGAAAATGTCATAGCCCAAACAGTTGTAGTGAAATAGGGACACTGAGGCTGACAACCCCCCCATACTCTTCAGCAAATGTCCCACAATCTCTACTGGCCAGCCTTCTGAAAAAAGACATCTCAAGCAACAGCATGCCATTCTAGTGCTATTTGCAGCCATTTCTGCCCTGTTGTTTTGGCAAAGTGCATGTATTTTCTCCTGAATCCATGCCTTTCCCATGTAAGCTTTGATTGTTCTGGGCTCTGGAGCTGGTTACAGAGCTAGTGGAGCTCACAGTTCCGTGGCTCGAGTAGAAGCAACGCCACACTTTGCTTTCACGATTTTATGACGCAGTTCCTGTGTACGAGCTCTCTGAGGGGCATTACCTGAACGAGCTTTTCCCTTCCCCTTTGGTTCCCAGCTCTATGTGTCTTCAGAGAGCCGCTTCAACACCTTGGCAGAGCTGGTCCATCACCACTCCACCGTGGCAGATGGGCTCATCACCACGCTGCACTACCCGGCGCCCAAGCGCAACAAGCCCACGATCTACGGCGTGTCCCCCAACTACGACAAGTGGGAGATTGAGCGCACCGACATCACCATGAAGCACAAGCTGGGTGGAGGCCAGTATGGAGAGGTGTATGAAGGAGTCTGGAAGAAATACAACCTGACAGTGGCTGTGAAGACTCTCAAGGTAGGACTCAGTCTTGGAGTGTTCTCCATCCAGCAGGAAGCAAGTTCAGGCTAGCTGCCTGCCCTCAGTTCAGGTTAGGTATTCGTGTTGATGGTGGCCCTCCCTTTGTGCGCTGTAGGTTGGAAATAGAGTATTTTTGAAAGAGCTTGATCCTCTTACGGTTTATATGATACCTATAACACTTGTATCTAAACAAAGGAGGATGTTAACAGCACAGTTTTTACTGGTGAATGGATGAAACCGTAGAAAAGTAAACAGTGCCGCGGTGTCTCGCGTTCAGGGTGTGGTAAAGGTGAGCTGTTCATGGATGAACACACCAGCACAAGCTGGTGTATTAAGGAAAATTGTGGATTGTGAGTCAGTCAACATAAAATTCAAAGGCTGTGCTTCAGGGAGGCTTTACATGTTTTGATTTTCTGTCTTATGTGGCGTCTTTCCCAAAAGACAAGCTCCCTGTGTACCTGGAGTCTTAAGCAACTGTTCACAGCTGCATCTTATCAAAAGACACAAGAGGAGGAAAAAGGGTATGCAAGCCAAGGTATATTAAAATTCATAAGTGGCTTTAATGAAGAACTGGATAATCAGTTCTGTTTCTGGCTCTGCTCCCTGATTTCTGCATCTTGGTTTCCTTGTCTCTTGAAATGCAAATAGTGCTCTGTGAGTTCATAAGGTCGTTGCTTAATTCATCTATGTTTATAAAACTGTCTTGAGATCTTCTGGCACCATCTGCACACATTGCATTTGATTGCTTAATAGGAGTTTATGCGAACTTGACACCATGTTCTCTCTCCTCGAATGGGGACGTGGTTTGGTCTTGCAGAAACAAACAGAACCGAGGGTTTCGTTTGTTTCTTTTTGAGTTTTTTTGCAATGGAAATTTTGAAGTGGAGAGAACTGTGTAGACACTTCGGTGTCAGGGGAAGAACCTTTCCTTGATTTGGGGAAAATATTTCTTCCTTGTCCTCAGAGCAGCGGCTGCCTCAGTACTTCTGGGTTGCCATGGCTGCAGAAAGTATTTTCATTTTGGCCTTTTTTGTACTCTGGAGGTTCCTGCTGCTGCTCCCAGCGGGGGAGTCCAAGTGCCGCTTGCACAGGGAGCGAGTGACATCTAGTGTTGTCCCTGCTCGGGATCGCTCGGAGCGTTGCGGTGCAGGTGAGCTGGGATGTGACCAGGTTGAGCAAAACACCTGCTCATGCTGAGGAGAGCTCAGCTCCTTCCCGGAGCACTGCCTGCAGTAACACCTTCCCGCTGCTGGTTGCCGTGTGATGATTCCTGATGCTTTCAGACTTCCCATCTTGCTCCAAACTGAAGTTGTTGCTTTCATTTTCTCCTCCCTAAAACCCATCAACAAAGACAAATTGCATGTTATCCCATCAAATCTGTTTGTGCAAAGGAGAAGCCTTAATAGAGACCATGGCTGTTTCAAATATATCAAATAAATATTTAATGAAACACAACTAAAAGTGGTTCATAATGTAGTATGGAGCAGCATGTTCCACTGGGGAGTGTAAGAACAACCAAGAAGAGGGTTGAGAAACACTTCAACCTGCAATTATGCACGCTAAAGCCATCCTTAAAAGCAAATTTATAATCCACCTTTTTTAAATCCATTAGTCTACTGCCTGACAGGTGGGATTATAGCTTTCTTCAAAGTTTTGGGAAACATTTTAAAATCACATTTATATCCCAGTTCTACTGGGAAAAACAAGCCTTTTGCAGCTTCTGCCCAAATCTGCAGATGACTCATTTTATTTTCCTTTGAGAGAATGTTTTTCAAAACTTTGTATGATTCTTCTTGTTCTTTCTCCATCTACCTCAGATATTTCTATACGAAAGATAAAGGAGAGCAAAGACTAAAAGAGAGAGGGGGAGAAAAGTCCTTCCAGCATCTTTTTGAATAATGATGCTTACGAACACCCATTTGTTGTTCAGTTTAATATTGAGTGTCTAAACATAGCTCATGGCTGGCACAGAACTGGAGAAGGAGCGATCGAAGCAGCACACGCTGTTCCTCAGTGTTTAGCTGGAGAGGGCAAGACCATGTTTTGGTGCTGAGATGTTACCTGTTAAAATCGATCCCTGGCAGCTCCGTGAGTTGCACAGGACACATCAGTATTTATATCAGGGTCTGTTATAACAGGACATGCTCTGAATTTGTGTTTTTACCCCCAAATTGGACAGGAGCACAAGGCAGTGGCTGCTGAGACAGGGAGCTCTGTGACCTGCACTGGACCAAGTGCAGCCGGTCACGACTGTGGCCACAGCGGGTTCTCCTGAGGGCCATTTAATGGCTGAGCTGCTGTGAGCTGGTCAGCTCAGCACATTTCTTACTGCTCACCACGGCTCTGCTGCCGCTAGGACTGCCTCTGCTTTTTCTTTGGATATTTTTTTTTTCTCTCCTTTATTTTCTCCCCAGCAGAGAAGCCTGTGTTTTAAATTAGGTAACATGTAACCCTGGTGTCCCTTAATGCCATGGCATGGCCCTGTGCTGGGAAAATGCTGTACAGCCAGAACTGTTCTATTTCTGCCATGGTTTAGTACAGTGGGAGCTGGAGCCAGTTAAGCTTGGTCCTTTGCACGAGATCAGGTTTTCAGAGAGATCATTGCTACAGTGGTTCTCTGTATGTGTCCTTCCTATTAATATGGTCACTGAGAGGTAAGAAATTTCGAACTGTGGAGGAGCTATGCAAAGGGCAAACCTTCCAGGGTTTGTGTAGCATGAATAAGACAAAGGCGTATTTAGGATAATTTTGCAACCTGGATTATTAACCCAGTTTCCTTTGCCAAAGAGAACAGTTTAAGGTTCTGCTCACAAGAACCTTTGGACTATTAGTTTTGACAGTGTGTTGAGCAAATCGCAGCTGTCAATCAAGCTAATTGGCAATGAATAGTAAATGATTGAATGGAAGTGTTGGAAAAATGTTCTCAGTGCTAAGTGCAGAGCAGGGAGCTGGCTGGATCTCACAGTGGCAGCCCACTGTTATCGTTCTCACCAGCAGCAGTAAATCCTTTCCAATCCTTCCTTAAAACACTTTGTCCATGTAGCCTGTCAACATTAATCCATCAATGAAAAAAATATGGATACAGAAAGAAACATTGCTTTAGGAATAGATCTGTATTTTTGCACCACTTTGAAACGACCTTCGGGCCATTTGGGGCGTATTTGCTTCAGAAAAATATGTCTTTTGAGCAAGATTGTATCTTCCTTGGTTGTGTGCTGTGCCAAGTAACTTTATGGCGCCCAACAAATCGGTAGTGACACGTCTGCCCGGAATGGGTACGTCATGGGTCAGGCTGTAAATGCCAGAAATGAATCTGTGAAACCTTGGGCTTTTAGTCACACAGTGGCTGCCGTCGGTCGTGCCTCCCTGACTGAGAGAGGGGATTTCTTGCTCCTGCCCAGTGAACCCAAGGGCCTGCATTTCAGCAGCCTCTCAAGCATTTGATTGTGGTATATCCTTTCTTTTATGTTCGTTCTTGTTCCTTTTCTGTACTTTTTATTTCACGTTATCTTTTTTTTTCCTGTTAGGAACAAGCTTATTTTTCCTTTTCAGCTCCTGAGTGTTCTGTGAGAGTCCCTTCACAAAAGGGATATGGATTTTCTTGCCCCAGAAAGCTCAGCTAGTATGAGAATTACAAAAATATGTATTTTTAAAATCATACAAAAAATTAATGTTTTTAACTCCCTGGCTTTGTGTGGTGGCTACAGGGAAAAATTACCTTGCGAGAACTCTGGCTTATGTTGTCAGTTTGCAGTTCTTTTTGTGTCCTCATACAAAAATCTGTTCCTCCTTTGTGTACACTGCCTTTGCCAAAGCTTTGCCGTTGTTCTGCAGGAGGATACCATGGAGGTGGAAGAGTTCTTGAAAGAAGCCGCAGTAATGAAAGAGATCAAGCATCCGAACTTGGTGCAATTATTAGGTAAGTGATAAATACCAAGCAGAGGGATTTGAACTAAACCCTTGTGCAGTGATATGGATGTTAAGGAGCAGATAAGCTGCTTACCATACCAAGGCTTTAAATACAGACACTTATTGTCTGGCAAAATTCACAATTTGTACCACTAATACATGATTTTTAATGATCTCGTCTCCCTAATGTTTAATTTGCTGGAGCCTGAAGCAGAAAATTAAGCCCCTCTATTAACCACTTCCAAGCAGAATCCATTCTTTCCATGAGCCCCATTTTGCTGCTTTCTGGAGGTACAAATTGCCCTCGAGGACAAAACCTGAAGATTTCACTGATATTCTCCAACATTTGTTGTCAACTTTATGTTGTTCCCCAGGGGTGTGCACACGGGAACCTCCTTTCTACATCATCACGGAGTTCATGACGTATGGGAACCTGCTGGATTACCTGCGTGAGTGTAACAGGCAGGAGGTGAATGCTGTGGTGCTGCTGTACATGGCAACTCAGATCTCCTCAGCCATGGAGTACCTGGAGAAGAAAAACTTCATCCACAGGTAGGAAACACAGCGAGCACCCTTGAATCTCGAGCACAGAACACCCCATGATATGTTTTCCTGCCTTTCAGGCTATGACAGCATTGATTGGTGTCATATATTTAACACACTAGTGCATATCTGACACAGTCTATTAACCTGTCCAAAGGATGGGTTTTCTCTCAGGGTTTTTCTCTTGCCTTTGAAGTAGATTCAGGTGAAAGACACATCAGTACTTACATATTTTGGGCAAGGCCTTAAATGTAAATTTAGGCCTGAAGTAATGGACTTTTAATGAACCAGATAAGCCACTTCCTTGTTTCTAACAGCCTTTCAAACCAGCTGCAGTTGGTGATGCTGGATGTGTGCAGGTCCTCGCAGCAGAATCACCCTCCGAGCGCCGCCTCAGCCCCTGTTCTTTCTTGTTTGGTTCACTTCATTTTCCACAGCAGGGATTGTTCCCTGCTATTGTCCAGATTGTGTATTCACTTTAATAAGCATCTCTGCTGTCTTGAAAGTCTCAGGGACTCTGACCTTTAAAGTGTGCTGCAATTATGGCTGGAGCTTTGCGTTCCTCGTCTGCAGAAATGGGCTCCTGGCAATATAATGACACATCCTGCGCCAGGGCTGGAGAGTGGCTGAGCTTTGTACAAGATGCTCTTGGTGTCGTAGCATGACCTTTCCTGCCCAATTAACTGGAATATGGAATTAGCACGTGTTGTTTTTCATAGAGACAAATATGAAGATCATGTGTAAAGTTCTAGGTGCTCCTCTAAGCGATGAGTTGCCTTTGCTGCTTGAAAGGCCTGGTTAAATGCTGCTATCAGTCAATAAATTGAACAGTGATGCTGCCAATTAAAATTTCCAGCCTTTGATATGCTCTGTTGAAAGGATTCTGTCCCTTCAGCCCGCAGGAAGTAAACTTTAAAGACTCCTTTGTGTGAATCTCATTTGTCTTCTCTGCCATTCATTTCATTTCCTCTTACTTCTGATGACCCATTTATCTAGAATAAATAGTAGCGTTTTTCCTTATCAGCCACCCCCATAACCACCTACCCAATTACTTGAAGAGTGTTGTCACAATTCACATCCATGGATTCAAATGCTGGGCTCTGACCTCATTTAATGAATCAGGAAGGAGGAAGAATTTGATTATGGAGACGAGCTTTTATTTAGATACACATTGTAGTAATCAGCACTGATAAGAAGGTACATTCAAAAACACTGTGAAATTTAAATGGGCATCTAGTAAGATGTACTTTTTTCTGTTTTTTAATTTATTCCGATTGAGCGGAACAAGCAACAGAAACAGCAGTGTCCGCCTCATATCTAAAGATCTCACAGGAGCTTCCTGGTACAATCAATTTTTAGTTCAACGTGACATAATCTGGAAAAGTGTTTTTAACAAAACCTAATATTAGGAGAAATGTACTTCTGTGCTTTAGATTTTTATCCTCCTGAAGCATTTCCAAGGATGCAAACAGTGTGTACAAGCCAGGGAAGTGGTAAATGCAATGTGCACATCTCTCACCTGCTGGGGTGGAGGCAGTGGTGGAAAAAAAGTGGAGAAAAAGTTAAATTTGCGTATTGCCCAGTTCTTTGAAAATGCCAGCACTGATAGCAGAGGCTACAGCAGGTTTGCAAGGCGAAATGCTGATTGTGAACAAGTTGTGTGGTAAAAGGTGGTACACCTGGGAGGAGGAAGAGCTGAGCTAAGAGGTAATCCTGGTGCTTGAGCAAGGACTGGAAAAGGAGTTCTGGAGAATGACTGGTGTTGGCTGGGGTGACTGAAGCACTACAGAGGTGGGCAAGAAGTGAGGAATTGAGACTCGGTTTATTCAGTGCTCATCCCCAGCTATTGATAACTTGAGCACTGACATTTCTTTGAAATATTTTTATCCTGAGGGTGGCAGCTTTTATTGAAAGTGAGGGGGCTTCTTGAAGCTCTCACTTCAAATTAGAAGAAAAAAAAAAGTTCGGATGACAGTCTTACGAAGATGGAATGGAAAATAACTTTCCCTCTTGTGTGTGTGCGTGTAACTCCAGAATTTCTGTGTAATATTTGGATCAAAATAATCACACAGGCCCAGGTTTCTCTGGGAACAGCCGGCTGCCTTGCTATCGCTAAAAGTGAGATGGTAAAGACTTCTCATTGCCTATTTTTGGTCTTCTTTTTAGGGACCTTGCTGCCAGGAACTGCCTTGTAGGGGAGAACCACTTGGTGAAGGTGGCAGACTTTGGCCTGAGCAGGTTAATGACGGGCGACACCTACACGGCCCACGCCGGAGCAAAATTCCCCATCAAGTGGACTGCACCAGAAAGCCTGGCCTACAACAAGTTCTCCATTAAATCTGACGTCTGGGGTAAGACTTTGCATGGACAGATTAATGCAGATGATATTCTTCTTTTCCAGGGCTCTGGAATGAGGCTGTTGTGGAACTTTTCGGGTGGGGGCAGCAGGTTCCCTGATTTGAGCCACGTTGTTCTATGAGCTTGTCAGAGTGCAGGAGCTAATCTCTGCTTGGGCAGTCTCAGAGCAGAGCACAGAGAATGCCCACCTGATTTTATATATATGAGTTGTTGGCAAATATGAAAGTAAAGGATACTGTGGTGCTTATAGAAATATATGAAATGGGGCTGGAGGGCACCAGTGCTACTGCCTTGATGGAGTTCTGGCACAGGACTATGAAGTGATACATTGTTATGTAGCCAAAAACTTTCTAACTACTTCAAGGAGGAAAGAATCTGGTTCATTTTATGTTAAAAAAATAATTAAGTGTGTATCAGTCTAGTGATAGCTCCAAGCTCGTCTTTGTGCATTTTAAAAGAATAATCTTTGGAATGAGATGAGGAGAAGCAGAGGGAAAATTTGATGACAAATGGTTATTGAAGAGCCCTGAAGTGCTGGTGATAAGAGTAGGCTTAGCTAAATGGAGCTGTATTGTATCACATCTGACCACGGAAAATCTCACTGTACTTTTATCAGCCTTTCTTTGGGTTTTATATCTCTGCCATAGCTGTTGGTCAAATTCTCAAAAGTACCCAGTGACATGAGATAGAAGTTCGTGGATTGTGATCCCAAAGGCACTTGGAAAATGATATCCTGAGCATCTTCTATGTATAAACCAACAGACAGTAGGGAAGCAGAGGTGAAGTTTTCTGCAGCTGGCGGGAAAATGTGCAGTGAAAGGCTTTATGTTGAAGAAACTTTTAGGTAGATGGCTGATGTAAAATGTTTTGTAGATGGAGGAGGAAAAGCCAAAACAGCCTCCCAAGGAGTATGTGATTGCTAACCAAGGTGTTTCTGCTGCTTTGGGTTTCCATGTGGTGTTGGCTGCTGAGTATCTGCCACGGTCTTAGGATGTTGCTTTACTGCTGTGGTGGCTGCAGGGTCCCTGTTGCATTTCAATAGCAGAGTACTCAGGGGGGGAAACATCCCAACGGAATATGGAGTATCTTTAGTTAGGGTTAATGTAACCTTGTGAAGCAGAGTTAGGGCAGTGGACTTTGGGATCTCATCAGAGATCAGCTGTCCCCGGAGGCCAGGGCTGCTGCTGGGCACGCCAGGGTTTAGATGTTTTCACCTCACTGCCTCAAGACAGCAATCAAAGAAAATTGTGCACAGAAATGTCTAATGTAAATTACCCTTGGTGGCGTTGCCATGTAATGTGATGTGATTTCCTTACTTATGCAGAATTGTAATCGCTTTCTCTTCAGGTTAAGAACAGAATAGGGTGACTGAACTAATTACATGCAGGTTGTTGAACTGGTGTTGGGTTTATTCTGTGTGCCTGACTCCTGGGTTAGCCGCCTGACCCCGCTGCTGACCTGCATCCCCACCGACTGCTGCCGCTTGAATGCCTTCGCCTGTTCCGAGACCTTTTTTGTGCTCTCCCTTTTCCTGTTCAGCTTTCCCTGGGACCAAAATGTCTCACCCTCGCTGTATCTCACTGGTAGCAACTGCTGAAACTTTCCTCTCAGTGCTGCCTCCCAGATTTCCCTTCCAGACCACGCTACAGCTAAACAAGGGCACCCCAAAAACACTGAGCTATTAAAATGTGCGAGTCCTCCAGGGAGAGGTTGCAAATGAGAGGAGCTGTCACACTGAGGGAGCAACTGCAGTGCAGCAGTGAAGCGGTTTCAGCTAATCCACTGTGAAGTCTCTTAATTGTGCCTCTAATAGGACTTGAAGGATCTCAAGGCGTTCAGGTTTGAGACAACTGATACATTGAAAATTAGTCTAATTCTACCCTGTCATATCGCAGGAGACTTGTCTGTGCTGACGGAGAGGCTTGTTACGCTTCTTTAACATTTAAGCTGCTGCCGAGCATGGGATCTGAGCCACCCAGAGCTGGTCTGAGTGTGCAGCACTGCTTAGTGACTACTCCCACTAAACATCCTCTCAAATTCAAGATGAAAACAAAGCGTATTGATTTTTTTTCCTCCCCTTTTTTTTTTCTTCCCTTTTGTTCTCTACTGCAGCCTTTGGTGTTCTGCTGTGGGAAATTGCAACCTACGGTATGTCCCCTTACCCTGGGATTGACCTGTCTCAAGTCTATGAGCTGTTGGAGAAGGACTATCGTATGGAGCGTCCTGAAGGCTGTCCTGAGAAAGTTTATGAGCTCATGAGAGCATGTAAGTGTTTCTTAGCCTTGCAAATGCTGCTTTTTAGCCCTGCAGGGGTGCAATAAAAGTGCAGGGATCTGGCTATGCATAGCAAGGCACGAGAACCCTCTGCCAGTTGCAGGGAAGGTGCAGTGCTGTGTGGAAGTGTGTGGTTAAAACTGTGTTCCCCGGAGGATGAACATGCTATGAAACCAGCTGTTCATCTCTACTGGGAGCCCACAGACCCGGAGAGGAGATGTGTTGTGGATCTCAATGCTTCCTTTGTCTCCTTTTTCCTGACAACTTAAAGAAAAGCTTGTGCTTCAAGGATGAAGCAGGAGCTTCATTTGGCTTCTTGCAGGACTGTAACTCTTCACTGTGGCCTTTTGGTACGTGACTCAGTGCCCTGCACTTTTCCCCAGCAGTGCTCAACACCTACTGTCACACACTGACACCAAAACCTGATTTAGGGAGTGCTGGGTATCTGCAGCTGTCGCTGAGCCAAAGTGGTTGCAGACACTCAGCATCCTGTAAATCAGATTTTTATGTCAGTATTTTATCTCAGTGTATTGGAAGGGAACTGTGATTTCTGGCTCCTCCTGATACAGGGTACTGAGTATCTGCTGCTGGAGGGAAGTTTTGAGTGGTGGTGTGGTTTTTTTCAGGCTGGCAGTGGAGTCCTTCTGATAGACCGTCCTTTGCTGAGATCCATCAAGCCTTTGAAACGATGTTTCAGGAATCCAGCATATCGGATGGTAGGTCTGGGTCCTCGTTGGACCAGCAATTCCAGGGGTGGGGAAAGGGCTGACTGCATCCTTAACTCTGCCTGTTATTCATAGACTGCTTTGCAGTGAAATTCAGTCCTGTGTTATACAACCTGATTTAAATGATGTAGAAAGCAGTTATTTGTTTACATGTGGGTTTTTTTTTTCTGGGCAAACATCTCATTTTAAAGGGCCAAATGGCTGAATAACCCCAAGGAACCCCTGTCTTGCGTTGTTTGCTTTTCTTTTGTGCTATTAATTCCAAACGGAGCGCTAGCTTTTTATCTTGATTGCAATGATTGCTTTTCTTCTGTGCATTGCAGAGGTGGAGAAGGAATTGGGAAAGAAAGGCATGAGGAGTGTAGTGAGCAATTTCCTCCAAGCCCCAGAGTTGCCAACCAAAACGCGAACATCGAGGAGAGCTGCTGAAAGCAAAGATGCCAACGAGGGCTTGGAGACTGCACATGCTCGAGGCCAGGGGGAATGTGGTAGGTTTTAATTAAAGTCATTATTCCTTCAGGAAATACAGGGGGAAACAAAATGCACATCTAGCTCCAGGCCCTCACGTAGGCAAGGCTGTGCCTAATAACAGGTGCCATCTCTCTGTACCAGCACTGTGTTTCTGGGTGACAGGCTGCTGAGTTTGCTGTCCTGGGTCCAGAACTCCTTTTATTAGTTTTTGCAAAGGTAGGTTGTTAATTCTGGGGCCAGATACACGCAGCAGCTGGGAGTGTGAATCCTTAACTGGCTGAGGGACTGGTGCTCTCCCTGCTGTTGCTTAGAGAAGCCCTCGGAGTTTTTTTAACTTAATGGCTGTTGCCTGCAGCTCCCTAAAGACCAGAGCCTGAGCATGGAGCTCTCTGATCATATCCTCTTCCCATTCCCTGGCAGGAGCTATCAGTGGGATCTCCCACTGCATCTGAGTGCTGGCTAATCTGCTGTGTTCAAGCCACTTTACACTACCACACTGCATAATTTAAAGCAGGGTGATAGCTAGGGTTTAGCAAGCCCCATAAGGGAGGTTTCTTCACTGTTCCGTCCTACCAGATTTGTGCTTGCAGCGCAGAAGAGTATTACTCTTGGCAGGCACCGAATATAATTTCAGCGAGGGACAAAGAGGTATTTACAGACTCTTCCATAAAATTAAACTTCCAATCAGTTTCTTCAGGCACTTACCTTCCATTCCGAGGTAATAAAAGCAGTGGTAAACGGCTGAATGCGTGCAGGAGATTTGTATCTAGCTCTGTTTGAAAAATAAGAATGTAAAACGAAATACAGTGGGGTTTTTTCCAGCTCCTGTTGAGGCTGCCTCTTCTGGCCAGTCTTGTGACTGACCTTTTCTGTGTAATGTCAGATTCACCCAGCAGTACATGTTTCAGTAACCAGTGTCCATCTAGACAAAGAGGGGGGGAAAAAAGAGGGGATTTAAAATGTTGGAAAAAGAAAGTGTCAGTGACTACGGAAGGAAGGTTATTTACCATATATAGGAAATATAATTGTCTATTATTACAAGCTTTTGAAGTAAAATAGTTTCATTTAAATACTTGAGGGCTTTAAGAAATTCAAGTACAGCAGGCATAATATGATTTTAACATTACGGTGGGAATCATTTCACTCTTTACTGTGAAAGAAATTTTTTCACAATAAAGTTTTATTGCAGTTTCTCTTCCAATTGTCGGTGTTTCTATAGCAAGTCCAGCAGCTAGAAGCTGATCCTCAGTGCTAGCTGCTAGTTTTCTCTGGATTTCTGCACCTCCACTGTGTCTGTACTCAGTAAGGCCATGGCCTGGCTCTTCTGGCTGTCCAGGTCCCCCTGAGTCCTGTGGGAATGGTGTAACTGCAGAGTTCCTGTGCAAATGTGTTGTCCTCTCAAAGCATGCAACTATTTTTTTTCCCAATTCTCTCCCCTCAACCAAAATCCATTCCTCAGCCAAAATCCTCCCCATAGCATGATGATCACCAATTTGTGACTAAGAAGCATCCTTCCTTATGACTCTGCTTCATCTCCCTTCTTGCTGCCTAGTCAAGCTGTAAATGTATATGCTGCCCTGCAGGCATTCCTCCTTTGGATTAGAATGCCACTGGAGTGCCTGGCCTAGGAACGAGCCCCTCTGTCAGTCAGACACAGAGACCTTCAGGACTCTGTATGAATTTATTATAAACCATTATTCATTTTTAAGTACCGCTTGTAAGTGGAGAGAGGGTCACCCCATTGCTTCCCTCTGCAGCAGTGCTGCTGAAGGAGGCTGGTACTGCCCCTTTTCTCTGTTCCTGTACAAAGCTGAGCATCTTCACAGTGGTATGACCTGAAGTGTCTCATCTTGATCTCAATTTCTTCTCATGAAACAGTTATTTCCATTCCCCACAAAGGATGACATCAGGAAAATGAACGAGGAGCCTGGGGATGGAGGTGGGTTACGGAGGTGCCTTATTAATTCAGAGGGTCAGCGATTCAAAAGACAGCAATAGCACAGGGACTAAAGCAAAGGCCTCTTCGTATTTATCTTCTTCACAGTGTGAAGTTTAGACAAGTCTCGAGATGTGAGGATGGGAATCTGAACACAAACATGTCGTGTTTGTGTGTCGCTCTTCCAGTCAGAAACCCGCAGGGAAAGTAGTTTGGCAGCCACCTCAGGAATGAATGGATGCAGGATCCCAGACCATGTTCAGTCTAGGAGTGAATGTGGCTGCACTTATTTTATTTCTGCTCTGAAGCTGTGTCTGTTTGGAGAACCTGCACCTTTTGGAGGTGCTGCAGTGGTTTGATCCTGTAAGAAAATGGGTTATTCTGGCTCTTGGAGCAGCACTCAAAAACTCTCTTCTTTTCCCTTGCAGACCTCCTGGATCATGAACCTGCTATTTCTCCCTTGCTCCCACGGAAGGAGAGGGTGGCCCTGGAGAGCAGTTTGAATGAAGATGAACGGCTGCTTCCAAAAGACAAAAAGCACAACCTCTTCAGTGCCCTGATCAAGAAGAAGAAGAAAACTGCCCCTACCCCTCCGAAACGGAGCAGCTCCTTCAGGGAGATGGACGGACACTCGGAGCGCAGGGCGGGCGGGGAGGAGGAGTGCAGGGATGCTGGCAACGGAGCTTTCATTGCCCCCCCTGCAGACACAGCTGACCCCTCCAAGTTCCAGAGCCCAAGCAATGGGGCTGGTGTCACCAACGGGGTTGTGGCTGGGAACTCTGGGTTCTTATCTCCCCACTTACGGAAGAAGTCCAGCACGATGAGCAGCAGTCGAGGGGTGGCTGGTGAGGAGGAGGGCAGTTCCAGCTCCAGCAAGCGTTTCCTAAGGTCCTGCTCGGCCTCCTGTGTGCCCCACGGAGCGAAGGACACAGAGTGGAAATCCGTGACTCTGCCTCGGGATTTGCAGTCCACGGGACGCCAGTTTGATTCCTCCACTTTCGGGGGGCACAAAAGTGAAAAGCCAGCACTGCCTCGGAAGCGGGCGAACGAGGCCAAGACTGACATTGCTGTCAGGGGAACAGTGACCCCTCCTCCACGGCTGCTTAAGAAGAATGAAGAGACCACTGATGACGTGTTCAAAGATGCAGAGTCGAGCCCTGGTTCCAGCCCTCCCACCCTGACACCAAAACTTGGCCGTAGGCAGCCTGCTGCCCCTCCTTCCTCCAGCGGGCTCCACAAGGACGATGGAGTCAAATCCAGTGCCTTAGGTACCACTGTGACGATGGACCAAGGTTCTGCTGCCAAACCCAACCCTGCTGGGTTCGTGGGGGCCAGCAAGGCTTCCTCTGAGGAGCCACGCCTGAGGAGGCTCAAGCAGACCTCGGAGTCGGCAGGGAAGGACAAAGGGAAGTTATCGAAGCTGAAACCAGCCCCTCCGCTCCCACTGTCTTCATCCTCCATTGCCAAGCCTGGGAAGGTTTCTCACAGTCCCAGCCATGAAGCAGCAGCAGATGTGGTGTCTGGGCCGAAATCCAAACAGTTGACTCAGGTTGGAGAGGCTGCAGGCAGTGATGCTGTCAAGCCAAACCAGTCAGGGGAAGGTGTGAAAAAGCTGGGGATCCCCTCTGTACCAAAGCCACAGTCCTCTACAAAGCTGCTGCTGAGCACAGCAACCCCAGCTGCCTCTTCCTCATCCGTACCCTCCGCCCCAGGTGGGGACCAGACGTCCTCCACAGCCTTCATCCCCCTCATATCCACCAGGGTCTCGCTGCGGAAGACCCGGCAGCCCCCGGAGAGGATTGCCAGTGGCACCATCACCAAAGGGGTGGTGCTGGAAAGCACCGAGGCTCTACGGCTCGCCATCAGCAAGAACTCTGAGCAAATGGCCAGCCACAGCGCCGTCCTGGAGGCTGGCAAGAACCTCTACACCTTCTGCGTGAGCTACGTGGACTCCATCCAGCAGATGAGGAACAAATTTGCCTTTCGGGAGGCCATCAATAAGCTGGAGAACAACCTACGGGAGCTTCAGATCTGCCCAGCGACCGCTGGCAGCGGCCCTGCAGCCACCCAGGACTTTAGCAAACTGCTCAGCTCAGTGAAAGAAATCAGCGACATTGTTCAGAGGTAGCAAGAAACCAGGTTGAAAAACAAACAAGTGAGTCAATCAATCACAATGGGCCAAATCCAGCTGTGGAGAGAGTAACGTGTGGACTGACAAAAGAGCGGGGCGTTCAGGTTAGGGCTGTGCCAAGGACACAGACTGTGAATGGACACCCCAGCTCCCAAGGGCAGGGCTGTGTTCAGGAGGCACTTCCCACCCTCTGAACTCAGATTCCCTGTGTTTCATATACTTGTAATCGTCTTATCTGTGGAGTTCCTGCCTTGTGGACTACAAGTCTAAATGCTGATGTCACACCATGCCTTTTTATTAATATTTTATTGTTCTGGAGAGACCATTAAGACTGAAGTCAGACTGTTGGACACTGAGATGCCATCCTCCTCAGGAGGACTTCGTACTGCTTTTTTGTCCCCTCCTTCTGGCCCCCTGTACATGAGGATGAGTGTTTGGATAGCAATATACCCACTGCATTTCTTGGGAGAGTTTTCCCAGCACACGGCCCTGGCCCAAGTCTGACATTTACCTGACACTAATGCAACAGATTTAGTGCTTGGGAGGGAAGGGGAAAAAATTATTAATGTAAGGTTTTTTTAAGGACAGAATGCTACAAGTGATGATTGCCCAAATTCTTCCTCTGATTCCACCTGCTACTCTTCGTTTCTGTGTTTTCAGTAGTTTCTCAGTGTTGTTGAGCTCCGGTGGATTGCTCGGGCTCACAGTGTTGAATGTCACAGCCCAGGAGCCTGTTTGCAGATCTCCCTCAGCAGCAGCAAAGGCCTGGAGAAGGTTTGGAGGAGGATGTGTTGTGGCACTCTCGTGATGTCTGACGCTGACTGGGCTGGTGTTTGGGGTAGGGGGTTGCAGAGCTTGGGCAGCTGGGAGGGTGGCAGTGGGAAGAGATGGCTTGGGCTGAGCTCTGAGACACCTCTGTGCCTCCAGCAGCCGTTCTGGCTGAGCCTGCACATCACAGCGGGTGAGAACTGCTGTGTCTCCAGTTGAATTTCCAGCTTTTTGTTTTGTGAGGGGAGATGGAGCCTGGCCTCAGCCCTCCTGCAGAGCCCTGTGCTTTGAGGGGCTGTGGTGCCTGCCTTTCTGTGCCACTGGAACCCCCCGGGAGGAGCTCCAGTGCCAGTACTCTGGGGTTAAAAGCATTTCTACCTTCATGCCAGCGTGGTTCCATCCAGCATCAAACAAGGATCTGTGAAGTCTGCAGACACTTCTCTGGGGTGCATCTCCCAAGGAAACTGCCGCAACATGCTGACAGCAAGACTCCTGGCCTTCCTTGCCAAGGTCCTGTGACCTTCCCAATTAATGCTGGGAACTAACTGTGACTCGTGACAATAGTGAAAGAACAAGGTTTAGGGCTATTAACAGTGCAATTTAACTCCTCTTAACAGTTCCAAACATGAGAAAAACACATTCTCCATTTTCTGTTCCCCTGTAACTCGTGACCCCTCTTGTGTATCTTAAACACTAATTGCCTTCAATTGTATTTTATGCCGTTCTCTTTGGAACTGTTTGTTTTGTATATGATTTCTAGTAGTTCACTCGTGTGTGTTCACGCCACTTCTCACCCTCACAAACAGCCATGACGTAACACATGACAAATGTTCGAAAGAAAATACACATTTCTGCCACAGGCTGCCTTTAAAAATGTAAGAAAAAACCCAACCCTTGAATTGTCTCTTTCCTGGAGGTACTGTTTTTACTTTGATAACATATTGTGCCACTATATTATACATTTGTATCTCGTTATTACACACTTTTGTAGACTTGTCTTTTTTACAGTGTGTAAATAGCTCTGTCCTTCATCTCTGTGATACTTAAGGGGGTCGTTTCCCCTTTAATTTAGTCCAGTACAGATTGTTTCTGTACACGACTTTCAATTCTTTCTTCTCTCTCTCTCAATTTTCCTTTTTTTTTGATTTGTTTTTTATTCCAGTCTCTCTTGCGTAGTATATTTAAAAATAAATCAATGTTGAGGAAAACTTGTGTTTGTCTGTTAGTGAGGCTTTTCCAACCCAGCTGACTCCCCTTGGACTCTGCATCCAAAACCAGGAGTTGCCTGTTTGGGGGGGTTCACTGTGACCCTTCAGTGCAGTGGGATGGTCAGAGCCAGGCCAGCAGCCCCTTTCCATGTTCTTTTGATCTGCCTCTGAAAAGTCAGGAGAGAAAAGAGATGCACAGAGTAAAGACTGTGTCATCACCTCTTTTGAATCAAAGACTTTGCTGTTGTCTTCAAGGAGATTTAAATCAGAGATTTGACGGAACTTTTCCTCTATTAATGGTTTGTATTCTGCAATTCAGCTGCTGTTGTGTTTACCTCCTCCTCTGCTATGAAATGACCCATGAGTTTCTCTCCTCACACAGTTCCCTCCTTCATATCCTGTTGCCCATTCTTATTTTCTGTTTCCCTTCAGCCTTTCTAGTAAATATTGAGGGAGGGACATTTCCAGGTACTGAGCAGCCTCTAAAATGAGCCACTGCCTTGATTAATGAAGATGCTGAAGACCGAAAAAAGGATGAGAAGGAAACAAGGGCAGGTGACAGTGCGTGGTGTGCCCGAGGTCCCACAGTTCCACAATGATGATTTAGGGTTATAACCCAGTTCTCCCCATTTCTAATCCCCTCAGCAAGTCCCTGGTGAAATCTGTGGGTCCTGGCACCAGGATCTGCTCACTCCTGGGCTGGGGGAACAAGGCTCATCAGAAACCTCGGCCTGCTGTGACAGCACTGTTGGGGTGTGTCTGGCGAGGCTGAAGAAGGTGAAGGAGAAGCAGGAGGATGCCCTGGTGAGTACAAACACAATTCATGGCCTGCACTTGGCAAGGCACAGGCACAGCAAAGGGATCTGCAGTGAGAGGAGCTGCAGCACTCCGGGAGTTCTGGGTGGGATCAAGACCCTGGCAAAGGTCAGTGTCCAGACTTGAGTGTGATGAGCTGTGGGCTGAGGGAAGATGGAGAAGCTTAACCTGCCCATAAATGCAATCACTCCTGGTGATCTCCATCTCTGCTGGCTTAGGGGCCGGTCCATGGTGTCGTGGGAAGGCAGAGGCCAGTTGACCTGGCTGGGGAAAGCCCCTGAATCTGTGATGTTGGGAGTGAGAGAGGGGATTAAAGGCTAAATTTAGCTGAGTACAGTAGGAGTTGATTTAACAGATCGATGCATTTAACAGTTTGATTGCTCCAATTTTCAAGGCTATTGAGCTTGAAAGTGAGAGTGCTCTGGGGGAAAAATAGCTGTGTTTGTGGTTTTGTTTTGGGCTTTGTGGTGTTGAAATTACAATGTTCACTCTTTTAAGTTTTCCTTTAATGTCATCTTGCCTTTTGTTGAGAAGTTGCTTGTCACAAGATGTAAAATTTGGTCAGTGTTCTATGCTCACTCTTTTCTTACAAACCCCATGTTTTTATGGTCAGGCTGGCGTGGCAGCCTGGCTGGGCCAGTGGTGTTTTCAGATGTGCCGGACCACTGCCTGTCCCCTGGGATGGTCAGGGACAGCCCACAGCCTCTTCCTTGGCTGACATTCATCCTTCCACAACTGAAAAGAGAGGAAAATACACCTAAGCACAGTGTCACCTCTGAGGAGAGGGCTCCTGTCATCACCTGTGTATCTAAAAGTGGGCTGGCAGCAGAGTGGGACACGCTCCGTGTCCGAGGATGAGACCTGGCTTGGGTGAGCTGCTGAGAATGATGCTCCTGGATCGATTCCTGGTCAGTCCTGATGCCTTGGCAGGGCCAATGCCCCTGAAGTTGTGGGTGAGGGACAGCCCTCAGTCATTTCAGTGTAGAGGCTGGGCTCAGAGCTGTTCGCCCTGGCAGTGCTGCTCAGTGCTCGATGGTAGATCCAGCTCAGCAGAAAGCTGCCCTGCAAACCAGGCCGTGCTGAATGTTTTCACAGCAATCGCCCCCCTGCTGAGGGTTCTTTCTTTGTCCTCCCATCTATACTGCTGGTAAAGGTCCCACCTGTGCTCCTGCAGCCTGCATGACCCAGTTACGATACACAGAGCCTCTCCATGGGTCCCTTGGACGCAATTAAACCGGGCTCTTCCTCTGCAGAGGATCCTTTGGGTTTCTGAGATTGGCTGTTCCCGTTGTGTGTGTTTGTAGTGCTGCAGGTCTGCCCGGGATGGAGGAAAGGTGAGGGGCAGCCCAAGGGGGTGGAGCAGATGAGCAGAGGCCAGGGCAGGGCTGAGGGCTGTGCCTGGGCAGGGAAGGTTAGTGGGGTGTTTCATGAAGAGTCCCAGCAGTGGTGGCAGTGTCTGCATCGGCTCCTGCTGTCTTGATGTGTAGAGGAATCCGGGGCCTGTTTGATCCAGCTCCTTAAGGATTGCTGTGAGGGTGGGTTCTGAGCTCTCCACCTCTCAAAGGTGTTTGGGGTCTGGGTGTCCCCTTGGGAGCTGCTCCCTTCCTCAGGAGGAGAGGAACTGGGAAAGGGTGAAGCTTCCTGTGGGAGCTGGGTGGGAGATATCGTGTCCAGTGTGCAGGGGTGGGCTTTCCAGCCCCTCAGGGGTCGTTCTTGGCATGTTGCCCCTTCCTTCCTCCCAGCCACACCCTCAGGCTCCAGGCAGTTATTTTCCATTCACTTTTACTTCCCCTCCCCAGCATTAATCACCAAGGAGCAGTAATCAAGAGCCTGGAACGCTGCCTCTTCCCAGGCACCCTAAGGCATGCTCAGGGGAGTTCAGGGGTGCCATGGCCCCTCACCTGCCCCACGTCACAGCCTGGCAGGAGCCCCTTTCCAGACAGAGGGTGAGGAGGGTGATGGCATTGCCCTGGTGGCATCAAGGAGCCCTGAGGCATCGGGGCTGAGCCCAACTCTGTCCCACCTGCCAGGTAAGTGCTCCAATTTTCAGTGAGTTCTACAGACGTTATTGCACATCAATCAAAGCCTTGTTATGTGTGTGCTTTTATGAGGCTCTTCTGAGCCTGTTCCTCTCCCGGACTTGAGTGCAGGAGCCCAGGCATCCCTGCAGCCACAGCATTGCCCAGCAGGTTTCCTTTCCCTTTCCGCAGCAGTCAGTGCCGCTTTCCCCTGCAATGATCCATCACAGCAAAGCCAGGGATTTACCGGCCCTCACCAACCCAGAGTTACTCCAAAACTCTTCCCCCTTCCTCCCTTCCATCCCTCCCCCCGACTCCAGCGCAGGGTAAAATTGATCAGTGCGTGTTTATTGATGGTTTGAACACTCAAAAGAAAGGGGGGTGGGGGGAAGTCGTTGCCATAGAAACATCGATAGAGCTCCGTCTCCGCTGTGTGATGCGAGCGCGGCGCCTGCGTCCCGATCCGAACGGGGGGCCTTTGGTGGGGTGGGAATCGAGAGGGATGCAGGTGGGTTTGGGGGTGCCTGGGGTGGGGGCCTGCGTGGGCTCAGCCACCCTGGGTGCCGTCGGTCGCTGCTGTGCTCCCCAGTGTGAGTCGGTCGGGGCAGCAGGGATGCAGGGGCAGGAAATGCCCTTCCTCACCTTCGCAGCCGGCGCCGTCCTCGTGTGAGGGCCAAATCCTGGCACTGTGTCCCTGCAAACCTGGAGTCCCTCCCGTTCTGCACCGTCCTGATGAGCCTAGTCCCGTGCATCCATCGCTCCTCCCTGGACCTGCTGCCCCACGAGTGTTTTCCCCTGGGTTCCAGCTCCTCCATTCAGCCTCAGTCACTGCTCCTGCTGCCAGAACAACTCACGCAGCACTGCATTAAGTGGTCTGTCCGCTTGATGGATATTACAATGCACCTCTTGCAGCCTGATTTAGGTTTTTTTTTAAATCTTTTTACTCCCCCAACCAAGTCCTGCCACGGTCTCTGATTTTTGAGGGTGCAATTTAGCGCTTGCAAATCATCTCCCGGCTCATTTTTGTGCCTGCAATGAAATATCAGCAGTGGCTCAGTGTGTAAGTCGCCGTTAGTGCCTGCAGCAGGTAGTTAGAGCTCTGATTGCTGGTACCTCTGGCAGGCACAGAGAAAACACTGGCATTGGCAGAGCTAAATCTGCCCAAAGGAGGGGAAGGCAGTGGCTGGGCAGTGGGGCTCTTCCTGTGCCGCTGTGGCTGTGCCGGCTTTTGGGGCTAATGATTCCCAAAGCTGCACCACTGGTGATGGGACACCCACCGAGCACCTCTCAGTGGCCCCGGTAGGCGCAGAAGTCCTGGTTTCATACCTTCTGCACCCAAGTTCTGCAGTAGCTACAGCTGGGAATAGGTGGTGATGAGACCAGGAAGGCTTTAGGAAGGGCCAGGCTGTCAGGCAGGAGCTGGGGTGGTGGGGCAAGGACATTGAAGGTTTTCCATCACTGTCTCACTCTGGTGAGGAGTCTGGGGGTCAGGGCGTGAGCGGGGCAGTGGGGCCGTGGCAGGACTGGCCATGCCAGGGCAGGTTTCCGTGCTCACACCAGGGATTGCTAAGGACAAGGTTTTCTCAAACCCCGCTGCTCTGCCCTGGTTTTGCAGGCAGGAGCTGCCTCGTGTGAGAGGCATCCTGACACTAAGCAGAATTTGCTGCCGGAGGGACTTCTCCTTAATAGGCAGGAGAGCAGCAACTCGGTGGAGAGCTCTGAGGGACCCTCTCCTCCCTGACAGCAGGCCCTGGACTACAGGCAGTCCCTGGGGACTGTCACTACCAGGACTATCCTGCTGTGACCCTCCAGCCTTGCTGCCTGGCCCTACTGCCTGTCCCATTGTGCCAGCCCTGCTCTGCCCATCCCCATGTGCCATCCCTGCTCTCTGCCAACTCTGCAGCACTGGAGACCCAGCACTGGGCCCTTTCCCTGTGCCCAAAAAAAAGCTCTGCGTGACCAGGGAAGGGATTTGGTGATTTCTCTTTAAGGCACCCTCGTCTTCTTCCATTGCATCGGTTGGGAACAGGGATGGGAGATCTAGAACAGAGCTGGGAGTGGAGCAAATGCAGCGTCCCCCCTCCCCAAGGCAACCCCAGCAGCAAAACCCCCCAACACCCTTTTGTCCGAGCAAACCCAGGTGAGACGGAAGGGAAGGACGGGACGGGGTGACCCGCAGGAGGTGGGCAATCAGGTCCAAGCTCTCATCTCCCGAAGCGGAAGGTGAAGCCCCCTTTTTTCCTGTTGTAGCCGTTGATCTCCTCGGCCAGGTTCCCCAGGGCGCCGCTGCGCTTCTCCCCTCCGACGGGCAGCAGCTCGGGGCCCCCCCGCCTGCCCGGCCGCTGCCCGGCCCCGGCCGTGCCGTATCCCCGCAGCTCCCGGGCGATGCTCAGCAGCGCGTCCAGCTCCTCGCTTCGCCTCCGCTTTGCCCCTGCCCTCCAGCCGGGACCCCGGCCCTCCGCCGCCGTTTGCCAGCCGGGACCGAGCAGAGCCCCTTCTCCGGGGTCTCCCGGCTCCCACCGCTCGCCGGGAGGGAAGCAGGCTCCCAGGCTCAGGAGGAAGAGGCAGGACAGCGAGTAAGGTGCTCTCATCTGGGGGAAGCACAGGGAGGGGAAGGAATGTCAGTGAAGCACCGAGCATCCTCGGGCAGCGGCTGAGGCAGCAGCACGGGCTGCCCTCGGGCAGTTCCCCATCCCTGCTGCGGCACCCCCAAACCAGCCCCGCCGCCCCTGCTAGAACCCCCCAAGCACCCGCTGCTCCTTCTGCAGCCTCCACACCAGCACCCAGCACCAGCGGCGGTGCTGGGGTCTGAGCTCCCCGCTGCCTCCTTGAGACCCACTGCCCTTCATCGGCAGCAAATCCGTGCTCACAAATTCCATCCTTGCAGCTGCTCCGCTGGTTCACAGCCGAGCGCTGCGCTGGGCTGGGGGCTGAGGGGGCTGAGAGCCGGGCAGGGCAATGGGCTCCGGAGCTGCCCGCTCCTCTTGGAGGCACCGCGGGAGCATCACCCTGATCGTCCCCATCAGCGGGTCCTGCCCGCTGTGCCCGGGTCGCGCAGGGGCAGAGGAAGGTGCTCGACATTCCTCTGCTTTATGGGGCCCGGAGCTGCCCTGGCAGAGGGGTCTGAGAAGAGCAGAAGGGAGTGAAGTCCTGAGCCTCGTGCGGTGCCACAGGCAGTGGGAGACCTTCAGCAGGGGCAGGGCTGCTCTGCCTCCCTTCCTCCTCCCACAAAGGCTCAGAAAGAGGAAAAGGGTTGTATTATTATTATTATTAT
>VZTH01009335.1:0-11467 GCA_013397815.1 Aleadryas rufinucha
CGCGGCCCCGGGACACCCTCCCGGTGCCGCCCCCGCCCCGGTCCGTTCACACTGCCCCGAGCCGGGCCGAGCCGAGCCGGGTGGTGCCGAGCGATGGCCGCTCCGCCACGGCTCGTCCCGGGATCCTCCCTGCGCGGCTCCGCCTCCGCCGGGAACCCGGATCGGGGCGGTGGAGCCGGCACCGCCCGGCACGGCCGGGATCGGGGTCGGGATCGGCGCCTGCGGCACTGCCCGGCACCATCGGGATCGGCTCTACCGGCACTGCCCGGCACGGCCGAGATCGGGATCGGTCCCTGCAGCACCGCCCGGGACTCTCGGATCAGGGTCAGGGCTCAGCCCGGCGCTGCCCGCAGACTCTGCCCGGGAACCGACCCCGCCCTTCTCGGTCTCTGCTCCTCTGTCCCCTGTCCGGGATGTCCTGGTCGGATCGAGCCCCGGATATCTGCCCTGGGACCACAGGAGCCCCACACTCCGGTGCCTGGCACTGTGATGTCCCAGGGTCTTGATACCCTAACACCGTGGCACCGCTGTACCCTGACAGCCAGGTTCTCCAAAACCCGTGTATTCTGGTACTCCAGACTCAGGCTCTCAATCCCACTGGGATGTCCCCTGGGCCACCTTGGCACCCTGCCACCCTGGCCTCAGTCAGCCTTGCCACGCGCCCCATGGCCAGACTGGACCCCCAGCACTCGCCCAGCCTTTTTTAGTGCCTGCCTTCTCAGTCCTCACCACTTCCTTGGGAATGTCTATAAATATCAAAGAACCAGCCCAGCTGCTGCCATCGCTCTGCCCTGCTTGCTCACTGTGCCCTATTCCAGCACCCTACACCCCACCCGGGCTCAGACAGGACCCCTGAGCTTCCCTGGGCAGGGTGGGATGCACTATGGGCTGGACTTGTGTTGTTCCCAGTTCCCACCTGGGGGATGGGGGTCCTGGCAAAACCAGGAGCCAGGAAACCCCTGTGTGTCCCCAGCACTGGGACCTTATGGGGCAGGGATCTGTCACCCTGATCCCACTGCAGCCCTGAGGCTCTGAGCGCCATAGAGCACAGGCCACTTGGCCAGTGCGTCCCCAGAGCCATCAGCCCCAGCCGGCCCTGGCAACAGTGGCTGGCATGGGCTGCGAGTGTGAGAACTGAGCCTTCGAGGAGGCACCGGGCATCATTCCCACTCCTCAGAAGCACGAAAAAATGGAGCCATTTCCGGACCCAGGTGCCAACAGTGCTGGGGACCCCAAACCATGGGGCTCATGCTCCAAATCTCTCCAGGGACTTCGTGCTGCAGGTCCTACTGGGGACCTCTTCCTTATCTGGGGCAGGGAGCTGCAGCACTGCTCTGCCTGGGTCCTCTGGAGCAGAAAATGGGGGTGCAGGGGGGATGCTGCACCAGGAAAAACCAGCTTGGTATTGGGAGCTTGGCCTGGGAAGGGCTGTGTTTTCAGGGGGCAGTGGGTGATGGTCCATCTCCCTTGTGCGGGGGGGACCCTGGCCCCCTTATCCAGGTGATGCTGACAGCTCCAGGGCTATTTTTAACCCCCTCATTGCTGAGTTGCCTTGGATGGGGGTGTTGGGGGTGGGCAGAACCATGCTCCTGCCACAGCTTCAGTGTCCCTCCTGAAGGGCTTGAATTTCCATCCCAGCCTCAGCCCCACGTTAATCCTAGCTCTTAGTCAATAAAGCTTTGGCTAAATTAGGTAAAGGCACCAGTTGCCAGTGAGAGGGGCTGGGTGCTGTCACGGCGCTGATAGGCTGCAGGGGCCAGGGGGCAGTAGCTGGAGGCACATCCCACAGAGGACACACTACAAATTGGAGTGCCAGGGGCACCACGAAGCTTCTGGGAGTTCCTGCTGCAGGAGCTGGTGATTCTCCGGGGGTGGGAAGCACCATAAATTCCCAAGATGGTAAGAGCTCTTGCGTGCTGTGTGCCATGTGCTGTGTGCCAGGACAAGACCTGACCGGGCAGGAGGAACCAGGGGGATCTGGGCTGCGGAGGTGCCTCTGCAGAGGGCAGCAGGGAGATGGTCCCCAATGCTGAGCTGACCATGGTGATGAGGGCAGGGAAGTGTTGGGGTGGTGCAGGGTCCCCATAGGACAGATCTGAGAGTGACTGTGTGGCTGCTGAGGGGGTGCAGGTGCCTGTTCAGAGCTCAGGGCTGCACAGAGGCGATGGTGGCAGGGGGTGGCTGAAAGCCGAGCGCTGGGTCATGCGACACAGTGTTGCTGCCGGCTCCATGGCCGGCCTGCGCCTCCAGGAGAAACTCGATCGGGGTTGACAGGTGCCACGGCTGTAGCCCCAACAATCCCTACAAGGGGAGCTGAGGAGATCCCAAAAATAGCGCTGCATGCCTAAGATGCCAAGGCTGCGCACAGGGACCATGACCCCTGCACAATGGAGCCCCCCAGATAATGGGGGAGTCGGGCAGGCAGCTCCCTGCAGCCCACCATGCTCATGGATACCTGGAAGGCACTGGAACTGTAGCAGTTGCTGGTGTCTGTGGCTCATGCCAGCACAGAATCGTCCTGCAGCAGGGCAGAGGCTCTTCACACAGCCAGGCACTGTTGGGCCGTGCTGTGTGAGCGGTCTCTGGCCTGACATGGGTGGCGCGGTGACGCCTCTCCCTTGGCTTGCAGACGGACCAGCAGGCAGAAGCCCGCGCCTTCCTCAGCGAGGAGATGATTGCGGGTGAGTGTGGGGATGGCGGGAAGAGGGGCCAGACATGGCCATGGTGCAGGGCCTGGTTCCACCGCGCTGCCCGGCCCTGACCTCTCTCTCCACAGAGTTCAAAGCCGCCTTCGACATGTTTGATGCTGACGGTGGTGGAGACATCAGCACCAAGGAGCTGGGGACGGTGATGAGGATGCTGGGCCAGAACCCCACCAAAGAGGAGTTGGATGCCATCATCGAGGAGGTGGACGAGGATGGTGAGCAGCCCTTGGTGGTGGTTGGCAGGGGTGGGTACTGGACTCTGGGCAGGCAGCCTGACCCATGCTTGGCTTCCTCCCCACAGGCAGCGGCACCATCGACTTCGAGGAGTTCCTGGTCATGATGGTGCGCCAGATGAAAGAGGATGCCAAAGGCAAGTCTGAGGAGGAGCTGGCCAACTGCTTCCGCGTCTTTGACCGGTGAGTGAGGGGGCGAAGTAGCCCATCCTATCTGCGGGGGCAAGTGAGGTTCCATCCCTCCCTCACCCTCCTGCAGGAATGCGGATGGGTTCATCGACATCGAGGAGCTGGGTGAGATCCTGAGAGCCACTGGGGAGCCTGTCACTGATGAGGACATAGAGGACATGATGAAGGACTCCGACAAGAACAACGATGGTCGGATCGACTTTGATGGTGAGCAATGGCCCCAGCCAAGCACCCATGCTGTGCACCCAGGCAGGGCCATGGGCTGAGGCTGCTGCTCTCTTGCAGAGTTCCTGAAGATGATGGAGGGTGTGCAGTAAGGGACCAGACATTCCTCGGGCCAGCTGCTGCACCCAGCCCTGCTTCCCTGCTGTCCAGGGAGCAGCAGCTCCACAGCACCTGGCCCTCAGCACTGGCTGGGACCTTGCTCCATGCCAGGGTCCCAGCCTCATCTTACTACCGGCGGCTGAGCTTTTCCTCCCATCTGTCACCTGTGGCTTTGATTTGAGCCTCAATTAAAGAGGAAAGGCTTGAACTGCTGGTGCAGGACTTCACTGGGGGTGCACGGGGAGGGGGTTGCGGCAGCGTGCCTCTGCTCTGCTCCCCCGGGAGGGAGCGTGGGCGGGCTCATGCCACAAGGCAGCGCTGCAGGGGCAGCACAGGGTTGTGGTTCCCACGGGCTCTTGGGCAGGCGCCAGTGCTGAGCTCAGAGTTTCCGTGCAGAGCAGCTCGTTCACATGCCAGAGGGTGAGGGAGCACGGCCCCGGCCCCGAGGGTCCTGCTCCAGGGCAGGGCTGTGGGACCACAGGGGTTCTAGAGAGCCACCACTGCCTGCCCCACATGGGGACCCACATGTCTCACCCCGAGGACCTGGCTATAAGGTGGAAGGGCAGGAGCAGCCCCCTCCCTACAGGGGAAAGGTGACACTTGTCTCTGTGTCTCTCTCTGAAGAGGCTGTGCCAGCCTGCTGGGCATCATAGCTCCCTGGGGACCAGCTGGGGTGGAGCACAGCAGGGAGGATGAGGCGGGGTACAGGCCCCAGCCAGGGTGGGTGGGACCATGGGACCCAGACACAGCTCAGAGCTGGTCACACACCCGCAGCACAGCGCTGCGGCACAGGGCAGCCGAGACCCCGCAAGAGCCAGCGACCACCGTGGGCATCCTGACCCTGCCCTGTTTTCACGGGGTGTAATGGCACCAGGCAGAAGGGATGTGTGCCGTGGGCAGGGGGCAGTGGGAACGTGTGCCACAGCCCAGGCTGCCCTCTGCAAGGCCACGGCCGGACACCGGCAGCTGGTGCTGCAGCTTGGGGGGAGCAGTGACAGCCCTCGGCTGCGCGAGGAGCGCCGAAGGAGGAGCGCAGAGGCCTGTGAGCTCAGCATGGGTAAGGAGGGAACTGCTGTACTGGGCAGCGGCCACGGGGAACCTCTGCACCCACACTGGGGCCAAGGAGGGGCTCCAGAGCTGCCCCAGCTCAGCATACCTATCCCACAGGGCTGCAGCGGGTGCTGCTGGCGGGGCTGCGGCAGGCCCCGGCGAGTGCTCTGGAGCGGCAGGAGCTGGAGCGGCTGTGGGTGCTCTTCCTCTCGGCCCTGGAGCTCTTCCTGCAGGACCTGTACAGAGCTCAGCATCTCTGCCAGCTCTTCTCCACGCAGGGGGGTGGTGTTGCCCCACTGCGCACTGGGCTGGGGGGCTGGGGGCTGCCCAGCCGGCGAGGAGGGGGTCCCACACAGTCCCCGACAGCCCAGTGCTTGGAGGAGGAGATCGAGCAGGTGAGGGCCACACTGGCAGAGATGGAGAGCGGAGCCAACATTCCGCCATGGACAGTGGAAGCCACGGAGACCACACAGCCAGCAGGGACAGACGGCACCACAGCGAGAGTGGCTTGGGGAGGCCCCTGTGCTGCGCATTGCTGTGGGGTACTATGAGCTAGGGGGGCAGGAGATAGCAGCAGAGGGGGCACCCCTGTCACAGATCAGGGGACAGAGGCCCTATGTACCCCTACAGTCCTCAATCCCTGCCTTTGCAGGTGATGGTGGGAGCTACTTCCATCCTGTAGAGGGAATGGGACCACTCCAGGCCCCCAAATATTGATAAAGCCCCTGTTATTCCACAGGGGTCAGTGTCCCTTCCACCCTCCCTGCCCACATTTGCAGCGGGGCCTCTGGGCACTTGGGGTGTGCCAGGCTGCCACAGAATCCCCTGCAGAACTTATAAACGTGCATTTATTTATACATTAACCGTGGCTCGGACTGCGACATTAATTTAAAAACAGCCTATGATACAGAATACAGGGGATGGCCGGGAGGGAGTGGGTATGTTGGGGGGTGGTGGTAACAGTCAGGTCTCCTGGCTCTTGGTCTGCTTGTTGTACGTCTCCCGCACATACTTCTTGTAGGCTGAGGAGAGAGGGGGAACATGGTGCCAAGGGTCCCGAGGCAGCTGCCAGGGCAGCTATGGGGCCAGACAGGCACTGGGGGCTGTGCTGCTGCCCATCCCAGTGGAGAGGGGGTAGGAGGGTTCTGTTCCAGGCACTCACCGACTTGGTTCTTCCAGAGCTCGGCGGCATGTGTGTTCAGAGGACTCTCGATGTTCGGCTCTGGAAACAGGGGCTGGGTCAGCTGGTGGGGTGACCTAGACACCCTTGAGCCCTGATCTGGGCTGGGGATCCCCACCACCACCCCCCCTTCCCCCAGCACTCCACAGCAGTTTGACTATGAGACCCACCTGCCAGCAGGCTCTGTACGGAGAGCAGGATGGTGCGGACATCATACAGCGCTGACCACTTTTCCTTGAGGATGTCAAGGCAGATGTTGCCCTGGGTGTCGACGTTGGGGTGGTAGCAGGGGGTCAGGAACCGCACGGTGGGTGCTGTGTAGGGGTACCCGCTGGGGAACTCCAGCGACAGCTTGTACCGCAGCTCCTCGTAGGGCTGGGGACGGGAGGCGAGGAGGACAGGAGTCAGGGGGGCCGTAGCCCCAGAGGTGGAGGGAAGCCTCGGGGAAGAAGAGGCACAGGGGAAGTGGAGGGCTGGGACCAGCCTCAGGTGAAGGCTCGTCAGGGCCCCCGCTAGACCGGGATCTCGCCTCTCACCGTCCCGGCGGCGCCGTCAATGGTTCCGATCCACTTGAAGAGGTTGTCGGACTCAGGGAAGGCAGAAATGCCTTTGTCACCGGACATCTGCGGGGGCAGCGCGTCAGGGCGGCCCGGGACACACCGAGACCGTCCCCGCCCCTCGCCCCAGTTCAGCCCCAGGAGCCCTTGGGACCCCCAAACCCCCGGCTTGGTCCCAGGATCCCCAAACCCCGACTCGGCCCCGTGACCCCACTCACCATCAGCGCCATCAGCTCTTGCTGCAGCCTGCGNTTGCTGCAGCCTGCGGGGAAAGCACACGTTACCGGCCGGCTCACCGGGGCAGCCCCCGCCCGCAGCCCCGGCCCCGGCTCCGCTCACCTCTTCCCCACCGCGCCGCGGGCCGCCGTGGCTCCGGTCTCGGCCGCTTTGCGGGCGGCTGCGCTGGACACGGCGGCGGGGTCGGCGTTCTGTGAGGCCATGGCGGCTCCCGGGGCACGGACCGGCGCACCGGTCTGCGGCCGCCGCTGCCGGCGGGTCACGGGCTGGACGCGGCTCCCGCTCCCGGGTGGCGCCGCACCGGGCTCCGCTCGCTTCCTCCCTCCCGCAGTCGCGCTCGGGGCAGGACCCGGGCCCCGCTGCGGCTCTCCCGGTGCTGAGCGGCCGTCAGGGCTCCCCTAGCAGGGCTCCCCAGTGCCGAACGGCGGTGCTTGGGGCTCTCCCGTGCAGCGGCGGTGGCCCGATCCCAACCCCCGTCCCAAACGCTCTCCCGTTCAGGAGCGGCTCGGTCGCAGATACTCTCCTGTTCAGGAGCGGCTCGGTCCCAGATACGCTCGGGGGCAGGAGCGGCTCGGTCCCAGATACGCTCGGGGGCAGGAGCGGCCCGGTCGCAGCCCCGACCCCGCACACTCCGGTACGCTCGGCCCGCGCGGCCCCGCCTGCTCCAGCGCCCCGTTTGAATGTTTCCGCGTGCGGCCCCTCCTCCAATCAGCGCGCAGCCCCGTTCGAGCCGGCCAATCAGCGCCCGCCGAGGATGCAGCTCCCACGGTAACGGCCAGCGGCTGATGACTGACCGCCGGGCACTGACGTCAGGCGCTGTGATTGGCCACTGCCCCGCGAGGGGCGGAGCCGCGAGTCCCGCAGGCCCTTAAAGGGCCAGGCACGCCCGTCCCCGGACCCCAGGAGGCGGCGAGGTGGGAATGAAGCGGCTTTATTGGGGGGGCCTCAGGGCTCGGGGGGGTCCTCGGGGGGTGGCACCTCCCCCCCGCGGCGAAGCGTCTCCATGTACTTCTGCATCTTCTCTGTCATCCAGGCTGGAGGGATGAAGGGCTTCAGCTCTTCCAGCCGCAGATCAACAGAGTCCCTGGAGGGGAAGGAGGGTGAGATGGAGGGACTCCAGCACCCACTGCTGACCCCAAACCCACCATGTCTCCTGGCACCCATCAGTACCAAGCCCAGACCCACCAAACCCACCATGGATCTCAATCAGCCCTGAGCCCAAACCTACCATGGACCCCCAACCAACACCAAGTCCAAACTTTAGTCACCCAACATGGCCCCCTGGCACCAAACCCGAACCATAACCGAGCCCCACAACCATCATGGAGAGAGTCCCTCCAGCACAGGACCCCCTGCAATGCAGCAGTCAGAGGGGACATGATGGGGGCCCCCAGGGAAGCGGCCCCAGGCACGGCAGCACCTTCAGAACGCCTGCTTCGGTCCTCACCTGTAATCCTCACTGGCGGCCAAATCCCGAATGTCCTCTTCGATGAGGAGGTAGGCCTGTGGCACAAGGCGGGGGACACCTCAGGGTGCCTGCGAGGGGTGGCCGGGGCAGTGCCACACCCTGGCCAGCACTGTCCCCGTGGGCACCAGCTGTGCCTCCTGGCCTGCACCCCAGTCCCGTGCGCAGGGGATGGACCTCGGCAGCGCTGTGTCCCCGCGCCCTGCCTATCCTCCTGCCACCGCCGCCTGTCCCGCGGCTCCTCCGCCCGTGCTGGCCCTGCGGCGGGCCCTGCGCCCGGCCGTACTCACCATCTTGCCCCCAATGGCCCTCATGTGCTGCTGCTCTGTCAGCCAGTGCTTATCCTGCGGGTCGGCCGCGTACTGCAATAAAGCAGCAAGGACCGAGCTGAGCACGGGTGACAGACCCTTCCCTAAGAGCCCCCTCCTGCGGGACGCTGCGCCCCGCTCTGCTCTGCCCCCCGCTCCGCCTGCCCTGCTCCAGCCTCAGCCCTGGCTCTGGCAAACCCGCCGCCTCGGCAGGCACGCGACACCACTGGCTCGTGTTCCGTGTGCTAGCCAGACCTTGGGAACGTGCTCCGAGATAACAAACAAGGGCACGGGGGAGGAAGCAAACAAGGGAGCTGAGGCACACGCTCCCGATTCCCATGGGAAACCATCCGGCCGTGGCACCTGACCTTAAAGAGGTGGGGATGCTTGATGTAGAGTCGTCCTCTTGTTCCTCCCATCCCGAGAGCTCTGCAAGAGGAACATGAGGGGTGTTAGGGTTGTGGGGAGGGCAGCTGCGGTGGCACAGGGACACCCCTCTCCTCCTCAAGCCCTTCCTACTGCTTTTGAGGCAGAGAAGCGAAGTGACGGGAGGAGTGTCACAGGCTCCTGCCTGGGGACACCACCCTCCATCGACAGGGCCATTCCTTACTTGTTTGCTCGAGATCCCAGCACAAAGGTTGTGGTTTCAGTCAGTCGGGATGGATCCCACTACAGAGCAATTGGAAAAGGGGCAACATTAGAAATGAAGTTGGTGCTGGCCATGCTCCACAAGCCTCGGCTCTCTGACAGGGAACCTTGGAGCTGCCTCCGGACTGGGAGGGAGGGAGCTGGCCACAGACCTCCAGCCTTTAGCAGGGGAGGGATGTTACACTCCGTGTGGGCTGCTCTAAGCAGTTTCCCTCATGGGAAACACTTGTGGGATTCTCCTGGCTACTCCTGGTCTCCTCAGGTCTCCCTCAGCGGCGCCACGCTGCAGGGCTACAGGCTACAGTGCCTGGGGAGACCAGCAAAGGCCTCCGGGCACTTCGCTTCCTCTTCTTGCTCCACCCCTGCCCAGGGCCCCATCAGGGCAGAGCACAGCCTGTGCTGTCCTCACTCCCGCAGCTGCAGGGCTCTGCTGGTGGGAGCCAAGGGGAGGAGAGGGGGAGCCCAGCAGTGTCGGACAGCCAATACCTTTGGTCCATCCCTTTTCACAGGCTCAGAGACTTTGAGCTTCCACCTGAGGGGAAGGAAAACATAGTAAGAACGAGTCCCAGTGGGACCAGCTTAGTCACCACCAGCAGCAGGGACTGAGCCCAAGCCCTTCCAGAGCCACCCTTGTTCACACCCTCCATTCCCCCACAGCACCCAGCTTTGGACCCTCAGCTTTGCTGCACATTCTCCTCTCCCGGCTGCCCAGACCCCACCATCCCCCGTGTGTCAGCGCTCACTCTGGATGGTCCATCTGGACCTTTTCACCCCTTTGGGCCTGTTTAAAACCCCTTCTTTGGAGGTCTTTGCCTCCTGGGAGGAATACCTCAACCTAACCCTGCTTCTGCCCACACCCAGAACTCCCATCATCTCTCTGCAGGAGAGGAGTCTGTGGGGTTTCTGTGCTCCCCACAGGTGGCCTCATTCCCCCTGCCCTCCCAAAACAGGGGCTCTAGCTCAGGGTTTGTACTCACGCTGCCACGCCTGAAACTCCGCGGTCATTTGACAGGCTCTGTCCTGGAGGCCGCCCCTTTCTCTGCATGGAAGAAATCCTTCTGTGACTCAGCTGTGCTGACTGAGGGAATGCTCTCAGCAATCCCCTCTCTCCCAGGGAAGCAGCTCCTTTGGTCACAGGCAGACACACTGCCTGGCACCAGAGTGAGCACCTCTGACACCTCACAAAAGCTGCCTGTGCACCTCCATGCACTCATACTGTGGGAACGGCCAGGAATGAGGACCAGGCTTCCCAAAACATAAAATCTTTTGTGGGGAAAACTGTCCTACCTTTTTTGGAATGGGGCTCCCTCGACGGCTCAGCTCCTCATCCATCTGTCGGGCACGCTGGAAGAGGAAGGGCAGTGGGATGAGCAGGGCTCTTCTCCCTACCTGGCCAGGGGAACACTGACCCCAGCCCACCTCCTGAACTGCAACAAGCAGCACCCACACCTGGGATTCTCCTTGCCCTGTATTCCCTTCAAGCCCAACATCCCCCACTCTGCCTCTGCACTACTGCACTGGCGGCCAAGAAGAGTCAGGGAACAAAGTGATTCCAACTCTTCTTCTCCCAGCTCTCACAAGTCATTTAAACCTCTGTGTACAATCACAACAATTACCTTTGGCACTGCCTGCTCATGGGGCAACCTGGGAACCACCTTTTTGCCATCAGAGAACAACAGTTTGGCCTGCAGGAAGACAAAGAAGGTTCCATGGACTCTGGGCTCAGAGAAGGCCCCACCAGCAACCCCCACCTCTACATATCTACCTAAAAGCCCTGCAACAGCTTTGCTTTTGGAGTGCTACCAGGCCGTACTTCCACAGACAGCCAGATGCAAAAGCACAATCTGAGCATGATAAATTCTAGCAAACTGGCAGATAAGCAAGATGTGAAAGGAAAAAATCCTGCCCTACCCTGCCAGGACCCTCTGATGGGTGCTGGGAGCCAGTTTCTGTGGGAGCTCCAGCTGTGTGCCACGTTCCTACAGCAGCAGTGAGAAGAAGCAGCATGAGCTGCCCAGCCCTGACTGCTCCCTTCATCCCAGAGAGAATGAATCCCAATACAGCAGTCACACAAGGGCTGCGGATGTCCCCTCACAGTGACAGCAAAGCTGGTAAGAGGGACACATCCTAGCCAGGCTGCTTTGCTTGGGGGCACCCAAGAAACCCCTCGCCAGTGCCCACCTGCTCCAGGCAGCTCCTACAGGTCTCCTGGATGAGCTGCTCCGGGTCCACCTCCTCCCCAACGTTATCACGCACGTTGATTGCTGCTGTCTGGAAAAACTGGAGAGGAAAAGGCAGGAGAAGGTGACAGCCTGCGCAGCCGGGCGGTGTCGGCTCGGCTCCCACGGAGAGGCGCGATGGCCTCGGCGGCAGCCGAGCTGTCCCCATGCACCTGCTGCTGCCTCCTGCCCCCGGCGCTCACCTTCATGTACTTGTTGAAGACGCCCCGGATCTCCTCGTTGATGCTGGGCTGCAGCACAGCGCGCAGCAGGTCCATGGACACGCTCGGGTCCGTGAAGCTGCGGGTGGAGGGATCAGGCGGGGGCCGCGGGACCCCCTGACCCGGCCCGG
>VZTH01009344.1:0-11129 GCA_013397815.1 Aleadryas rufinucha
TTGGCTGATTACATTTATAACATATACTAAGGTCTTTGACACCCTCACACACAAGATAACAAGGTACAGATTCGATAAATAGACAGGCAGGTAGATTTAAAACTGGCTCAGTGGCTGGTCCAAGAGTGTTGTGATCAAAGGCACGAAGTCCACTTGGAAGCCAGTCATCCACAGTTCACCTCAGGGGCTGTACCAAAGCCACTGCTGTTTAACATCCTCAGTAATGAACTCTGCACTGAGATAGAGCATGCTCTCAGCAAGCTTGCAGACTATGCAATACTATGGGAAGTGCTTGATATGCCAGAGGGTTGTGCTGCCATCCAGAGGGACATTGACATGCTGGAGAACTGAGCAAAAAGGAATCTTGTGCAGGTCTACAAGGGAAAATATTAAATCCTGTCCCTGAGGAGGAATAGTCTTAGGCAACTGTCCACACCCCCTAGGAGACCTGTTGGAGAAGAGCTATGCTGAGAAAGACCTGGGGTTTCTAGGGAAAAACAAGCTGACCATTAGCTGGTAATACACCCCCTCATCAAAAAACAACCAACAGCATCCTGAGTTGCATTAGGCAGAACACTGCCAGCAAGTTGAAGAAAGTGATTGCTCCTCTGTACTCAGTACTGGTTAGGCCACATCTGGAATGCTGGGTTCAGCACTGGGTCTCCCAGAATTGAGGGGGAAAGGAAATATAGCAAAGAATTTAGAAGAAATGCTTGATGTCCTGTAATACTTATCTTCTTTCCATTATAGTTCCCTATTTCAAACTGGAATCTTGTCATTTATAATATTTTCATGTGCCCCTTTAAGAGGTTGGTGTGGAGTTTTGGATGATATTTGACCATGGCATGTGTGCCTTTCCTTGTCTAAAGAAATTAATCCTGTTTATTTTTGCATAAACAAGTGATTCATTTGTTCACTTTTTCTTTTCCTTCTTTCTTTCTTTTTTTTTCTTTATTTTTTTTTTACTTATGTTCTTGCTTGTGATGCAGGGAGGCATATGTTCAGTAAAGATTGGTAGGTGGCATCGAAATGCCAAGAAAAAAAACCTGGAAGATTACTCAGTAGGAAATCCTTTACACTGAATAGCATTGATTGGAGTTGCTTTTGAAAGAGACTTCACATTTATAGCTTGTCACAGTGAGACTTGAGTGTCCTGATTATTTCCTTGCTTGTTTGGCTAACTGCAATGGTTTCAAAAAGTTATTATGTCTTTAGACACCTCTTTGCTGTGAAGTCAGGAGCAGCTGTGAAAGGAAGTGTTGTGCAGCGCTGAGAATTCAGGGTGTAACAATGAACACACTTGTCTGCAAGCTATGAACAGGAGAATGTCTATGTGGTTGTCCAGTACTGTGAGCTGTGATATTTGACCTAGCTCAGGCAGTGGAAACCTTCTTAATGTGGTTATTCACATCAATGAGTTTGCTCATTGTGAAGCAGCTTGAATAGCTCTGTTTCAGATCTCTGCTTTGATCACAAGGATGTTTTTGTGTACTTTTTTTTGTTGTTGGTAATACTGATACTCCTGGTCCTGTCCTGCACCGTGTGGTGGTTATTATCAAGGGAAAGTTATTATGGATTTGTGTACAGGCTTCTACACTGCTGAGCTTGAGGAATGAGGGAAGAAGGGAAACTGTGCCCTGTATCCACTTTCTTTTTTTCACCTGGTTCAGTCAGCAATGTCCACTGCAAGAACAGGAAAAATTATAATCAAATATCTGACAGAATGGGAAAAAAGTTAAAGGACAGGGAATCTCAATTGAAGTTTAATTCATTTACTAGTAGTTTAATGAAAACATGGGCATAAGCCTTTGCTTTTGGGAATGCTGCTTGGGGTATTGTCCTAGGTTACAGTGTAAGACGTGCCCAAAACCATGTATTCTATAACCATCTGGCANTTTAATATAGACTTCATGAGGTAATTTCAAAAGGCAATAAACACTATAGAAACATGGTGAGAATAGGCCATTTTTGGTCAAAAGCATCAGCTGGCTTTGGAATTTGAGCTTTTGTTTCAATGGAGCCTTGATTTCAGTTACGATACTTGTTAATTTAACTAATGTTAAGTGTAATTAAATAAAAGCTACATAACCTGGTAGGTCTGACAATTTTTGTCTAACTACTTTGAAAATTAAATTATGTTGGTGATAGTGTAGCATTTCCCAAAACAAATACAGTTCTGATACTGATCTTGTCAGGTGTAGGAGTTCTCAATGGTTTTGTATTTCTTTACAGATTAGGCTTTGCTTTGTCTCTTCAGCCTGCACTATAGCTTATCACCCTCATAAGACACAAAGGTGGCGTCTCTATGGCAGGTTCTGCTTTACAATAGTTACATCTTGCTGACTTGATCTATGACTTTCTGAAGTAACTTGTAGGGTCTCAAAGACTATGAAAGAGCATAATGTTGCTTTTGTGACGAGGAGTGTGTCATTCAATGGGTATACACAAAAAAAGTTGTCCTAGAAGGAGGTAACCCAGCACTTGAGGTGTGTCAGGTCACATAATGGTGGGATGGCCACTTTACATGTTATATTTCACTTTTCCTGCATGCCACTGTCAATGATCAGGAAATACCTTTGTATTATCAATGGCTGAGATCCCTACAAAGGGAAGTGAAGTAGGTGGGGGCAGCACCAGGAGAATGACCATCCTCCCAGTTGTGAAGGAAGACAGAGACATCCAGATTTCTTGTAACATAGGAAACATTTCCCTTTGACCCCAAAGCTGGCTCTGTGGTACAAGCAGCATTGATATTCAAGTAACTCAGAAAAGGATCTTTTTTACCCTTTTGACAATACTCCTCACTCCCTTTACCAAAACATGACTGAGGCAAATGAAGAGGAAAAAAAAGCCTAGACCAAAATACTGTAAACCTGTGGTGCTACAGGTGACCCCATGAAGTCTGATAATAATTATTTTTTAGTATTGATCAGTGAGTGTTTCAGCAGTGGCTCTCACTGTGGGTTATTTCTAAAAACTCTGGATAGGGTGGTGAGGAAAATTTTTCTAGGTCATATATGCTGTTCAGCAATCTACAAATGCAATTTGCTCTTTCACTGAGAAGCTATTAGAGATCTACGGCCTTAAACAATTGAAAATGATCGTGATATCACGAGGATAGTTTAACAAAAACTTTTTTTAACAGGAATGTGAATCATATATAATTAAAATCACAGGTTCCTGGTTAGGAAAGCAAGTGGACAGCCATAAAATTCAACAGTTATATGTTATCTGATTTATACTTTCTAAATGTAAAATTTCTTCCAAATCTAAATTAAGGAAATTTTTACAAGCTATTTAATTTTATCTCAACACATTCCAAGTCATGTTGACTTTTCATAGTCACCTATTTCTCTGTTCAATTCCTCCCAAAGTTAGAAAATTATGCCCTATTTCAAAATTGGATTTATCTAATTTTACTACTCAGCTGTTGATTCTTATTATACCCTAGGCAGAAAAATTAAAAAGCTTCCAGCATCAATTATCTTTTCCTTTTGTGATTTCTTACACACAGTAATCAAGACACGTCTCAGTCTGTATTCTGAGAGATTAATAAATTGAGATCTTTTAAACCTCACATCAAAAAACATCTTCCTTCAGTCCTTCTTCACATTTACTAACATTTTTCCTGGCTTTTTGATGATATGAATAGTAGAACAGGACAACAAAGTAGACCAACTCTAGAGCTTGGCCATAAAAAGTGCAACTGAAGTCATAGTGTTATTGGAAAACTACTCATCTGAACAGTGAAGTCATAATATCTGCTAAGGAAAGGTAAGGGAGTGGTACAAGTGAATTTGTTGGTAAACTTGCAGCAGGATGGTCTCTATCTGATTTATTCATAATGTGCTGGCAACTTAATTTGTGCACTAAGAATCAAATACCTGAACTTTGGAAAGGGAATTTGTTGTTTTTTGGTGTTTTTTTTTTTAAATTGCCACAGGGTAAATCACTTCTTGGAGAACAAACTGTTTTTCTCCCTTTCATATATAGAGAACCTGTGAAAAAAACCCCACATCATGAGTGTTACCTAAACTGTATCCAACAGCACTTAGTTTATGAATCCTTGGCCTTTTAGAAGCATAGTATACTTACAAGTCAGATGTTAGAGAAGACAAAACTCTTAGGGTTGTGTTGCAGTGAATGGAGATGATCTGTGGTGTGTGAGATAACTTTCTACATCCTCAAAGACATAACAGGAATGACTCTTTAGTCTGTGCTGAGAGTAAATCTGTGGTGACACGTCTTTCCAGTAGTGGTCTAAGATAGCCCAGGGCAGAACTGTTGGTGTTAGGAGCAGGGAGAGTGGCTACTTAAACTGTGGCATGGCCTTTGGTAGCTCATGTAATGGCAGGTGCCCATCTGATTGAGGGATGGCAGGTTCTAGGGTGCATTACTGGATCGTCCACTGAGGGATGTTGGAAACTAAGAGGTTGTTAGTGTCCAGTGTTGGGTTGAGGAGTTTGCTGCTGCAATGATGGAGAGTGCAAGAAAATCTGTTTACAGCTCTTCAAGCACTGTTGTTTGTGGGCCTGTTTCCAGATATTTGCAAGCAGAAGTAGTACTTCACATGCCTGAAGCTTTAAAGTATTCCCTTGCCGTTTAGCCCAGAAATGCTCTTATAAAGAAGTGAAATGTAGAAGAATACTGTGGCTTTTAAAGGTTAATCAAGTCGATATGTAAATAGTACCCTGGCATATTTTTGTATGGTTAACATATTACAAAATATGTTAAGTACACGAAATAGGTGATGTATATAGAAAGAACACCTGCTGATGTGCTTGACTGGTTGCTTAATATTGGTAAGTATGTTGCAACATGGTCACCATGTCAATATAAATTGATGCTTTTATGATGGGGTAAGGGAACAATAAAGCCACAGTTGCTTATACCCTGAATATTAGATATGTTTGAGCAGATTTTATAGCTGTAAATTCATAAGCATTTCAAAATTAGAATTTTAGATGTAAATTATTTTCAATTCCACTTTCTGTGTGCTGAAAAGAGATATAGTAAAAAACCCAAACCTGTCACCAGTGGCTTATTGTATAGCAGTTCTTTTCCCCCTTGTCTCTTAAAAAAATAAGAATAGAAATGGACTTACATACAAGCCTATTTTATGTTACTTTATATGTAAACTCCCTAATGTGTAGGAGGAAAATCAAAAAGATTAAGGAGTATTAGAGGTCAGTATTATTTAACACACTCAAAATTAGTTTGATCCTGTGGAGAAATATTGATGACAAGCATCAAATCAACTTAGGCATTCTTTTGATGTTGAAGCCTCCTTATGGGGTTTTAGGATAAAGGCAGATTCAGTGGTTTCTTACTTTAGTGTAATCCTGAGCTAGTCGTACTTGAATGTGTGTGTTACAAGAAAATGTAATCATGAATTTAAAGCAAGAGCCTTACTCTGAAATTAACAGGTATTGAAGTAAAGTATGCTGAATGAATATTTCATTGTTGTGATGCAAGTCATATTTCATTTAGATGAGAAGTTAGATTCTGAGAATTGGGTACATAGGATGAACTGTGAGGAAATTAGGATTTACTGAAACATATAGAGAGGTCTGACTGTACAGTCTCTATGGGAAATAAGGTTCAGGATTATTTTAGGCCACAGGAACTGTTTTTCTGTTACAGAATTGTAGCTGATAGAATAGGGAGAATTAAGACTACACAACTGCTTCTTTCTCAATATTTTGCTGTCAATTAGAAGTTCAGGCATGTAAATAGTTTTTGGGACAAGAAAGTACTGTTTCTAGTTTAGTCTTTCCTAGTTCCCAAAGCTGCCATAGACTCTCTAATGCTTGTCCACATTATAGTGGATTTAGTAACAAAGTACATCTGTGTGTGTCTCTTGTGTAAAGTAAGCCTTAATAAGCTTTTCTTTGTACATTTAGCATTGCATTTTGGTCACCTTTTCCTTTTCCTTTTCCTTTTCCTTTTCCTTTTCCTTTTCCTTTTCCTTTTCCTTTTCCTTTTCCTTTTCCTTTTCCTTTTCCTTTTCCTTACAATTTCAGTAAGATGATAAGAATTAGGTTTATGACAAGGAAGGAATGATCATAAAAATTATGATTTGAATTTATATTTAAACTCAGCCTAGATTTCTGCAACATATTTGTGTTGGTTTTAACATAAAAGGCCAAGATTAATGAGACTTATATCACAATCACAGCTGTTTCAGCCAGCTGTAGAATTGAAGCTACATGTAGCCAGATACAGCAGACTTTTGGGAGAAGGAATGTAAATATGAAAAGCAGTTGGCTGACAGAATATATTTGTAGTGCAGCAGCATCATTCTCTTTCATCCATGTGCTCCCACCCCTCAGAAATGAAGCTTTTCTGTTGCTTCAGTGTCTAATCCTGTCTCTGTCTTTTCATTCCTAACTTTCAGGCACCGTATTTAGGAGGTCCCTGTGTGACATGACTGTCTAGTGATTAAGATCACTTGGCATTACACATGATGTCAAGAGATAATATAAATATAAGTGTCTCTATCAGTATGAGGTCTGTTATTTTGATAAATAGATGTAGTAATTTTACTAAAGTGTTCTGTTTCACAATGAATGTTCTTAGTCTTTTGAAATTAAATGAACTGATTGCAATTTTTTTCAGATTTTCTTTATTTCCCTATAAGCATGTTTAAAAATCAGAACTCCAGTCTGGCAATTTCTTACCCTCCAACATCCCTACATGTGGAGCTGCCAGCATGTATCTATATACTATATACAGTGTATCTTTTAAGAGGAAACATAAAAACTTGTGTACATAAACTTGTACTTTTTCAGACTTCAGTCAGTGTGGTGATCTGTAATGATGGGGAAAGTGTCTTTTTAGTATTTTTTTTTAAAAATCAACATTAAATAAAATATCTTTATTACTCAAAGCTGTAGGTCTAGTACAAAGTGTCTTCTTGTATGACCGTTAGAATTTCTGTCTCTTTATCTCTAAGCAGTTTTTCACAAATTTTTAATTTTGTAATTTACTGTAAGTATGAAGAGAGGAAACTAATATTAGGAAATACTGGTGCGGCAAAATGAATAATTCTCCCACTCTATCTTCCTTCAAATTTAAGGACGCTGCAATTTATTCTTACCCAACACTTAGCAAAAAGTGACTCCTATTTAATCTTTGTAATCCTGGCTTTGAAGCTGCTGCTGCTTTGTAATTTTCTTTATGAGTAGCAATTGCAGCAGTGGTTTTGATTAAATGATTACCCATAGGCCTGCTCTTGAATGAAATGACAGATGTACTCTGCTAAGATATAAGTAAATGCTGTGAACTTAGTAACTTTCTACAGTGTGAATGAGTTCAAAATATCATTATGTATTATTACTGGGAATTACTTGCGACACAAAGCATAATATGTTACTTTATTTGACTAGCTTTCTTTATATAAGGGAGTGGGGAAAAACCCTAGCCTGACAGAGGTCAACCTTCCACAGCACTTGCTGGAAGTATGTGTGCACAGATGTAAAGCAAGTGGCTGTGTCAGCAAGTGCTACCTCAGTAAGGGCTTGAAGAGTCAGAACACCTTTCTGCCTTTCTCTGTTGTACTTTAAAGTCTGCATTTCCTCCTTGACAGCTTTTCCAGAACTGTGTGAATCATGTAAAATCTTCTTCTACTTTGAGGCTGACAGTTTTCTGAAAGGAAATTCTACAAAATATCAGCATGGGAATATTTGACATCATGTTTCCTCTTAGGTTTTCTCCATTTATTTGCAAGTACTTTTGTGTGCTGAAGTATTATTTTCAGTGGCACCCACAATAATAGCAGCATAAGATGAAACATTTGCAAGTTCAGGAAAATTAGTGTGAAAAGCTAACAGTCTCACTGAGCTTGTCCTGTGCAATTGTTTTGCAACTTTGAAATTATTCTCTGTTTTTCTTGACTTCCCACAGCAACTTTTTTCTTCTTTCATGTTAAAAAACAAGCCCATATTTGAGTATGATAGTTGTTTATGGGTTACACTGGCAGAAAGGAAAAAAGCTAAATGGTTTCCCGTAGCAATATCTAATACCCAGTGGTAATGACATAACTCTTCCTGGTATTGTGGTGCATGGGAACACTTCAGTTTCATTCAGCTTCATTGCAATTGACCAAGAGCCCAGAACTTGAATCTGGAATTATGCAAGTATTATTTGCCTATTGAGGAAAACAAAAACCAATGCCTCAAAAATTATTTAGCCTAATCTTTGTTTCCCCAAAGAAAGCAATAATAATTTTTTATCAGTTGCATGGAAAATACATTTCCTTTTCTGGTAATGCCATCTAAGAGTTGAAATGTGCAAATTGCACTCTCCTTCATGGCCTTTGTTACTGTGCCTTTACTTCTTTGCTCCTTCCTGTTGTCTACCTTACTGTTGTCCACCACAAAATCTACCAGCCTTTACTAAATGTGTGACTTCTGGAAGTTGGAGACAGGAAAAGAACTGGAAGAATCTGAAAGAAAGGAGTTGGTAAAGGGAAAGGCCAAAGGGGAGAAAGGTAACAAGAAGATGAGAGACAATTTCCTTCACTGAATAAATGTGGATGCTAAAAAGCTTTAGCAGAGAAACTTTCCAGCTTTCTGCAGCATCTTGTGAGGCTGCAGCATTCATGAGAGCTCTGCCTTTCCCACGAGAACTATTAGAAACAATGATATGGGTTTTATAAACTAACTTTGCTATTTTGCACCTGCAGATTGTAGAATTGTTATGATACTGACTAGAGAAATATTTTGGAATGGGTGTTGGGAGAACTGACCAATCACTTCAGGAGGTGGACGGCTTAAGGTCCAATGACCTTATACCATGCTAGAACACTAATGTATAAGACTAGTTGAAATAATTAAACAAAGACACTTCTTCTTCACCTTTCTTCCTGGTCCAAATCTGTGTTGGTTTTCTCTCCGTGCTCGCTACTACAGCGACAAATAAAACCCAGACAAAACAAAATCAGAAACAAACTAGAGAGGAATATCAATAAAAAATATTAGAGGAAAAAAGGGATACTAAAATACACCTGATATTTCATCATGGTCAATATCAATATCAATAAGGTCATGTTCACTTTACGGTAATACTCACAGGTTTCAGTTGTGCTGTGCACTTTCTGTAGAGATGCTGCCCAATTGTTTCTGCAGACTGATCTCCCAACTGCTCTTGTTGACCAGACCTCCCAGTTGTCCTTTACTCTTTCCATCCTCTTCTTTTCTCATGAAACAGTCAAAGACAGTTCCTAATTTCACCCATGATTGCTTCAGCAAAGCTTTACTGTCTTTGCAGATGTGTGGGTTTTGGGAACAGAAGAACCAGTGAGAAAAGGAAGCAAAAAAAGATATGAAGTCATGTGACAAAGAAAAAAGGAGATGAAGACTGAAATGTCAGGAGGTTTCTTCCCGTAAGCTTCACTACTGGACCTTCTGGCATAATTCTTAAGTCAATCCTTCTCCTTACTGTATCAGTATGGTCTAGCTTAGTTTAAATACTTAAAATAATTGCTTTTTTAAAATCTGGATCATTCTGACAGAGGTGATCTAAAGACAAATTTTTATATGTGATTATTCAACAGGTCTCAGGAAAGAGCATCCTTCACATGTGGTTATGAGCAGTGATCTCTAACCACGTTTAGCTGCAATGAGAACAACATTTTTAAAGTAGCTTAGCTTTTAACACATTAGTATTTTGCTGGAAATTTGCAAGCCTAATGTAAAGTCCCACATATTTTTGAAAATCCTAACTTCTGAAAGCAAGTACTTTAGGTCAATGTGGTACATATAGCATAGTGTGGTGTCTTTAAGTAACACTGGGATGTCTTTTAGCTTGCTTGATAGTTAAGTCTTGATGACAGTTAAGCCTTTTAACAAAATCACAAAATTTCTTCTGTTTTTTTTCTGCCAAGGAATGCTAATCAGTTAAATGCCTCTTGCAGTCTCTCCTTGCTATAGAAACAAATTTAGGGGGAGCTGCTCCTCAAAAAGTTTCTTATGTAGATGTTAACACGGTTAAATGGGCATGCTATTTTACATGAGAGAGAAAGAAATGAGGAACACAGGAATCTTTCTCATTGTTTCATGCACGTGACAAATGAATCAGGCCTCATGTATAACTTGTCTACAGGCACGCATGTCTTACTTATAGAACTGTCTGTTTGCCTTAGTAGATTGGTCTTAGTGTGAGGGGAAAAAAAAAAGCCAAAATGCAATAGAGTGTACAATATGTCTGACTCAGTGGAAAAATATGCTGTCAAGGGAGTGTGTCCATAGCAGAACTTTTGAAACCTCATTTTAATCCAAGGGAGTTGCAAATTTTACTTTTTTTGCTAATCAGTTATTGTTCATCTGCACTACTGACTGAGGATTTTTGCAACCTCTATAACCTGCTTAAAACATTAGTATTTTAAATACTGACAACTTGATAACATGATTGCTTTGCAAGGGTGTGATGGACTCAGATGTGCTTATACATGACCAGTAACATTTATTCAATATTATATGATATGCCATTGTACTGCAAATATTTGCACAATGCATAGCTTCTATATTCTACTGTTTCTCAGATTCTTGGAATTGATTTGAAAAGCCAATAAATTTGCTTTATGAAAATGAAAGTAAGCATGTTGAACTGTAGCAAGTCAACATGGTGAGAGAAAGTAGGTAACATGACGAAGTTTATTTTCCTTTTTAAACATACAAACAGTGATGTAAACCACTAGAAAGGTGCCTAACTATCTATGTTTCTGGACTAATCTCTCTATCCCACTGCTGCCACTCCTTATCCAATAAGCCAAGTCATAAGACTGGCAAATGCTTCTTGTGATGCAAGTACTTAAGAGTACCCACATAACCAAAGCCTCTTGTGAATGACATCTGACAAGCATCATTGGATGGAAATAGCTCAAATAATTTAAGAACCACATTGTAATGCCAAAAACACCAAAGCAGATTCTTCTTGGTCTCCCATGTGGTTTTCAACATTCTTCTTATATTGTGTTTAGATTCAGCAGCCACAACTTCGGCTCCAGCCTGTTCAAGGCTATTACCTTGGCACCAGTGCTCATTCATTCTAGTGATTTGTGGGGAAATCAAGGTTGTTGTTCCTACTGTTAGGGGTTTTTGCGTCTTTTTTTTTGTTGTTTGGGTTTT
>VZTH01009345.1:0-88445 GCA_013397815.1 Aleadryas rufinucha
TCAGGCTCAAACCATCACAAACCTGCATTTGTATTGTCTGTTCTGAAGTGAACATGGTGTGTGAATTTTATGTCCAAGTCATGCAGTTTTTGTTCATTTACCAGTGAGTACAGAGGCCCTGACAGCACGCAGTTCTCACAAAGATCTCAGACCAGTAGTCAGAAGAAGCAATCAACAACCACTATGTTTTGAGGAGCTGGGATGGTTACAGCAGAGTGGTTAAAGCAGCAACACGAACCTGACTTTCCTTCAGGCAGTTTCTACCACTTTTGCATTGGCAGCTTCAATCTGCTCCTCCCGGGGAAGGTGAATCAAACCTAAATTCTGGGAAATAATAAAAGAGCCAAACAACCCCAATCTTCCAAATCTTCTCCATTATCACCTAGATAACTGCTCTAAGCTGCAAATCCAAGATGTTTCAATCTAAAAATTCCTCATTTCTTGTTACATTTTTGACGTGGAATCGATTTTTCTCAAACGTTGGTAAGTGGGTAGGTGACTACATAGATCACAGCACTCCTGAAGAACGTCCACATGGGCTTACATAGAAATTTAGAGAAACACAGATGAAAGCAATTGATTCTCAACCCCAGACAGCCTGTGGCTGAGAAACTATGCCTTCTGCTGCCACCCAAGGACCTAAGAGATCTGAGGGGCCAGTCTGGAAGCAAGATGCCATCCATGCCTGTTTTAATTGCCTAGGCTATTGGCCTGGTGGCTGATACAGCTGTTCATTTTTTCACAGAGCAAGTTTCAATAGATGCAAAGTATTGATTTCTTTTCTGCAAGCTCTTTTTTTTTTTGATAGAGTAGTACTGGAGGTGGGATACTCCCTGCTAATGAGCAGTGACTTTCCTTCCTCTAAGATGTCATCAAGCCAGGTAGGTTTCACATGATGGCAGGAAGGATATTTCTTAAATGACAATATCTTAGAAGATGTCCTTGATTGATGATGGTATTCCTTATGTTGTTGAGATAAATATGTGCATGAAAAAACATGGTACAAACCTCAGGAAAAAAACAACTTGCCCAACTGAGTGATCAGAATCCATGAATGGACTTACAGAAAAATAAATGAATATCTAAATCAATATCTAAATAAAAAAATCAGTATCTACATACAGGTCCATTTTGTGTGGCATTAAAATGGCTCTGTGGAGATGATGTAAGTGAAACTACTCCACAGCTGAATGGACTCACAGAGGCAGCTAGTGAAGAAGAGAAACACCCATCTGGGACAAGAAAAACTTCTCCTAACTGTTTAGACCCGATCTTCCAGAAGTACCTCCAAAGTAATGTCAAAGACAAGCCTGGGGAAAAAAAATCTTAACAGAGTATTAAAAATCAAGGACTGGGAATTTACTCAACAAATGCTTTATAACCGTTAGATATTTTTATACTTTTCCTCACATCTCATCAACTCTTAAGCCATCTGTATTCCACACTGGTTAAGTGTGTACCTGAACTATAGGCCCGTCATTGTGTCACCCCTCTTGGGTATGTCCAACAATGTCCTCCCTCAAAATGTCAGTAATATTATGTTATACTCAGAGCAATGACTCACAGCTTGATCTTTGCTGTGCCTAGATATGATGTTCTACAAGAAGTGTATTTCCCTCCCAAACACCCATGTATTTCTGGAGCAATAGAAGGTATGTAGCTCTGCAAATCTTGCCATTTTAGACATCTAAGATGGCATCTTAACCACAGTTACAGAAGCACATCTAGCTCAGTAAAGTGCCAGGAAAATACAGGAACATGCAACCTGTTCCACTAAAATACTAAAGTGAATTCGTGCTCATTGACATTTCAGAGATAACGTCTAAACTGCCCGACAACCTGCCTTTAGGCAGGATTAGATTGCCTTTAGGTGAGATTAAGAACCAAACCCCAAATGGAAATTTATTCTGCTACACAAAACAGGTGAAATATTTGTTCTTGCGCCTGACTCTTCCATTTGTCACTTGGAATGACTCCTTCTAGGATTCTATGCATCTTTTGCTCTGATAAAATCTGTCTCCTACATTTCCTTTCTGTTTGGGAAATGCTGGTGTGTGAAACAATATAGATTTCCACTAACAAAGAATGCTCTTTGTCTGAGATTTGTGCCATGGACCCTTTGGGCACGTTGATCAAAGAGGTATGTTTTTCTTTAAGCACTGCATTTCTGAAGGAATCGTACAAGTCATGGCCCACCATCATGGTCATCTGTTTTTCACAGATTCCCACTTCTGGTCAGATGCAATCTCTGATGATTTCTTAAAAGGTGTATTATTTTTAATTGCCTTCATAAATGTAATTGCTGAGATGATTCAAGACAGGCAAACAAGTCTCCCTGCACTGTTGGCAAATGCTAAACAAAGAACTTCCCTGTATGGTAAGATCTGCTGAGTTCAGCCTATCTGGAAGAATTGCCCAGACAAATAAGCTGTGATAACATCTGCCAAGTTTGAACTGACTAGACAAATCCAGTATGAGCTGGTAGCACAGGTAATGTTTCTTCTCTTGTACATTACTTGGATGGGGGGCTGGAGGGTTATAGAAACTCTGGTGGGAACTATTAATTTGCCTCTGGGATGGAGGAAGTTAAAGATGTTTGGCCTCAAGCCATGTGATTAGCAGAGCCATTGCCACCTTATATCAATGATTTAACATGAAAGGTACTAAATTGTTAAAGTGATAGTCCTTTGGGAGCAACACCACATGTAGTCATCTGATACCATGTAGGAGCTGAAGCCCAAGAACTGCAATGCATGGAAGCTAAACTGTCGTCCATAGACCCAGCACGTCAACCAGCCAGAATGCGTGACCTGTTCCTCTGGGATTACCGGTATAGGACTGGTGGGGCTGAAGCTCTGATCTGTGTGGGATGTGTTTGCAGATCAGGAATCATCATTACCTACTTACCCATCTGCTCAGGCAAATTGTCTATCACTCAGTGGAGTAGCACACCACCTCATCTCCTCGCGACCATGGCATGCACGGTGCAGAACAGAGACAACTTTTATTCAAAAAACAATGATAGCTGCCCTGCACTCCTACTTCTGGTGTAAAGGCTTGTCTTAGGCTTTGCAACTGGAAGTAGGCCCCATGGTCCTTCTCCCAGAACACCATCCCCTATGCTTCCAGTTGAAGCCCCACCTTGTATACACTGGAGGGAGACTAAGTGCCCTTAGGACAGGAAGCCTTCCCTCTGTTCATGGGAATTTAAAGCCTTTTAAAAGTGAATACAATTTCTTATACATTTAAGAGACTGTGTCTCTGCTCAAAAAGCATGCGTCACATAAGGATATTTAGAACAAAGAAGTTTGTAGAAAGGAATTAGCAGACATTACTGGATAAAATTTTCACAGTAAGGGCAATCATCAGAAGGGGTTAGACTTAAAAGACTACTGTCACAGAGCCATGCAGGGACTTTTTACCCCAAGGAACTTCAAGAAGTGAACCTAAATGAGAACAGCATTTATGGACTAGGTAGAGATTAGGTTATGTGACTGAAGGCTCATTCCCATGAACACAAAGGAGCAGAGACACAATGACAGGCAGGGAAACCCGAGTAACTGCACCAGAACTGACTGAGCTCCTGGCAGGATGGTTTCAAGGGCTGGAGCCACCAGGTGAGCCAGCCCTGTGGGTTGGAGTGGCACCTCCAGCTGAGTCAACTGAAGACACTCCCCATCAATCCCTTTACAGACTCAGAGAGAATTACTGCCCACAGGACCATAGGACTCACCGCAGGAAGTCGGAAAGAACATTTTGGGGTTGTATAAGACTTACTGTGGGATGTTTAGGGGAAGGATCAAAGACAGGGGAGGGAGAAATCAAATTGGACCTGGGAGTAACAAGTGTGAAAAAACAGAGAAGAAAGGAGACAAAAGGAGCTGGACCTATGTAAATAGGTTACTGGTCAGTATGCTTGTGCTGAAGGACAGCAATGGCTGGGGCCTTCACCAGCCAGGGCTCCATTCCTGGTGGGGGATGGCTTTGGTGTGCTCAAGGACACAGATAGCCAATCTGTGCCAATGATCATGAAAAAATGGAAAAGCATCCAGAGGTAACTGAAGCAAGAACTGGAAAACAACAACAAATCAGAAAACCAGTGGTGTAATCATCAATGAGGTACTGTCTAACCAATCCTGTAACTAAAGACATGGAAGGGTACTGGGGTAGCTGGAGGGGACTGAAAAAGGACCCTGGGGAGGGAACCCCTATGACTCTGCTCCAGGATGCAGGACTATTTCTGTAGCCTCTGAGTTCAGCAAGCAGAAAAGAGTCAGGGAAACCCAAGATCCACCCATGTTCCTGTGCTAAGATGACAGAGCATAGCAGGAACAACCACACTGACCCACTCATGCTCCCTTCAGGATTGCACCGTGTCTCCTGCAGAACGAGGATCTTGTAACTGAAACCACAATGCCAGCCTGCTCAACTGCTCCACTTCATTGTACCATCTCTCCCATGGCACAGGGAAGTCACAGAATTTGTAAAATGTCATGTATCTGTCTACTAAACATAATCAGGTTGGGGAAAGGGCTATAGGGATGAGCCTCTGTGGGAAGGCCACAGCCACAGCCACACTGGACACCACCAGTCTCCACCTGACCCATCGCAGGCCACAGCTGAGCACATCAGCCAAGCCTGGTGGCTCTGAGCCACCAGATGGGTTTGTAGCACCTCTGAAGCATCTGTTTCAGAAAGGGCAGAAAGCACCAGCACAGAAGGAAAAAATGACCAGGAGGACAGAGAAAACCATACCTGAGCAGGGCCCACCAGGCATGACTCTAAAGGGACTCCTGCTGATGGAGGAGGCACTACAGACTGATCCCAATCTCTGCACTGCCCATTGCCTCACTGAAGGGATTGAGTGCAATGTACGGTGTGAAGGAACAGGAGAACAGAAGGAAAGGGGAGAGGTGTGCAGAGGGAAGAAGGGTGTTTTTTGTGAGGGTTTGTTTGCACTCCAGTTAAAACTAGCTCCTGACCATCCTCCCAAGAGGGTTTCACTTCTGCTATGCCTTCTGAAAAATTTCATGTTACTGTCAGGAATACGCCTGTCCCCCAGACTAGACAGTTCTTTAGAAAGAAATACAGACAAGCCTTCCGTCAGTGAAGTCCTGCTCTTCGTCTCAGGTAAAACACACTATGAACTGAAACAGAACTCAGCGGACCTTCTGACACCAGGAATGAAAATAAAAACTATTATCAACATGTCAAACCCTCACCCTAACACCACTCTGAGATCTCTCAAATATTGTTCGAGTATCTTTGCTCTCACTTCTTCAGTTTTTATGCCCCAGAGTGTGTCTGGGTTCAAAAGAAAAGCTCTCTGATTTTGCAGGAATCAATCAAAGACCTTTAGGGATTCTGAATGTTCAAACCTGGAACATTGCCACTCACATGCATGTTCTTTTTTTATTTGCTAAAGGATGTGGTGTGGAAGGAAAGTAAACACCTTAAAGCTGCCTTATAAGACACGGCAGACAAAGCTGACAAGCAGCACTGTCCACTGGAGGGCAGTGAAAGGCTGGGGAAACCTGAGATGAGGCTGAGAATGCTCCTACCTAAACACAGCTCCTAACTCGAAAGATCGTGAGTTGCCTCAAACTGAAAGAAAATGCTACACTGTGCATAGCTGTCAGAGTTTTGGTGACAGTGGGGCTACAGGAGTGAGCTATGTAGGAGAAGGTCTGCCCTTCAGTCACAGCTGGTTCCATCTGGCTTGGCAACAGATACCACCAACCCACCATGTGTCAAAACCTGAACCAATTACAGAAGCATACAGCATCTCTGTGAAATACATTTAATAAAGAGAAGCGGCTGCTGGGAGATTTGTGAGGGTACAAGTGATGACACACAAAAAGACATAGGTTCAGAAATATCCTGAGATGACTGCAGTCCATGAAAGCATCCCTGGAGGAGCAGGTACTACACTGAAGGGGACTACAGTCTGGGAAGGAATCCAAACTGCAGCAATTGAAAAGTGTAAGAAATATGAAGTGACAAGGAAAGAAACCACTACTTGATGCTGTAAGCAAAAGGCAACTCCTGTTCTAGTGATCTTTGTAAAGCCCACCTGAGAGGTGTGATTTGAGCAGGTGCAGATGAAATAAATTTGTATCAAGAGAGGATGCTACTTTTTTGGAGAAGACTGTGTGCTGTGAGGGGATGTGTATCACACATATACACACACCTGCAAATATTGATATGTGCAGGTGTGCATATATTTGCACACCTGCAAATATCAAGTTGGATTAGTTGGTGAGAAGGGTAAGAGGCCTGGAAGCCATAAAATGGAGAAGCATAGGTCTAGGCTGGATACCACGGAGACCAGAGTGGTCTGACAGTTGGCTCCTGGAGGGACCAAGAGGTCTAAACCAACCACTGGAGAGGCTATGAGGTCAGTGGTCAACCTGAGACCCATCTGCAGGTTTACGTCTCTGACTGGGAAGATCCATAGTGCACATATGTAGATGTTGGTTTGTGTGGGGTCATGCAAAGTAAAGTGGGAGGCCAAGGGTCCAGGGTTAGTTACTGGACAGAGTGCCTGAATTGTACTCATTCCATGGCTATATTAAAAAAAATTATTTCACAATAAAAAAAAGACCTTTAACTGCCGAAGAGGATTAGGCAGGATTAGGATGTTTGTGCCTCTGGTTGTGTGATCAGCTATGTATATATCTATATATGCACACACACTCTGTGGGACTATTGGGAATACAGACAATAGCCCACCTCAGTACTGCATCTGGCAACAGGGAACTGTGGCAGCCTCGCCTCTGTTGGACCACCAGCTTCAGCAATCCTCAAGCCAAAAGGTTTCTCTCACAACACAGAAAGAAGCTCCAGCATTTGCAGATAAGTGGTTCTGCACAAAGTACACCACTCTAACGCTAGAAGTGGATGCACCCAAGCCTCTATTCAGATGAGTATTTGTCTGTATTGCATGTGCAACAGCCATTTAATCCACCAACAAAATGTCACTATGAATGCCTTGCAGCAGAAAAGTGCTGAAGCTTCAGTTCACAAATTTTATTTACAGTGTGGAAGTGCAGAGACAGAATTTTGAAATTTAGCTAACCTGAGAAATTAAAGAAAAATTGTAGTGGTGTCCCCTCCCGTTGGGTCGACTGAACTGTGGCCAGTCCCTATCAGTCAAGCCCTGGCCATCCAATGGCTCGATGATCCCGAGCCTGAGGGTGTCTCCTCGGGCGGGGAGACTGATTAGAAGCCACCCCCGGGGTGGACCCCCGGGTGGAGAGACAGGGCCAGGACCACCCCCGGTTCTGGAAAGTTCGGCAAAATATGAGCATGGATTGCTTAGTGGAGAAGACCCTCCCCATTACCCTCAGATTATTGGTGTGGGGACACGGGTGCCTCCCACTTATGGATATGTTATTGGTTGTGGGGGCTTCCCCCGCCCCTTTTCCCTTTCCCTCAAAATCCCAGGCACAGGCTGGAATTCCCCGGAGATCTCCCCTTCCCCGAACGTTCAGTAAGTCCTGTTGAGATGTCTCTGTCTCTTTGCCTCGTTCCTCTGGCACCTGAAGCATACACCCTTGCACCCTTGAGGCAGGCTATCCGACCCTGGGGATGGCCAGTCTCTCCCCACCTCCCTGACGCTGACCGCTGTGGAAGCGAGCCCCGAGGACGGTCCTTCAGGAGGGCCGGCCTGCTACCCCAGGCTGACATCGAGCTATCCCAGGGGATCAGGCCAGCAAAAAATCTCTGGAGTATGTCCAACATCCTCACAGTTCTTAAAATATACCTATGCCGTAAAACAATGAGGTTAACATCTGTGTATCTGTAATGTTTTCATGTGTGCTTTCTGACCCTATTACTGATTTGGCAAAACTCACATCTTAACATTGAGTATGACAATGAATGTTACAAGATTTTCCTGGATAAGCAATCAATGAAACTACTTTTCCTTAAAACATATGCTGTGGTCTGGCGCGCTGAATAAGTGTGATACAAATACAGAGGAAACTGCTCTTTACTCTTTAAAAATCAAACATTACCAAAGAAATAGTTAATATTTACCCAGAATTGCAGAGAGAGCTTTTTAACAGAAGAGCATTTGCCTTCCTTCCTCCCCCCCCCCCCCCCCCCCCCCCCCCAGTAATCATTATAGGAACTTTAGAATAGAATAAAATAGAATAGGAATATTTTTGCTGGAAGGAACCTACACTGGTCATCTAGTCCAACTGCCTGACCACTTCAGGGCTGACCAAGTTATAGCAGGTTATTAGGGGCATTGTTCAAATGCCTCTTAAACACTGACAGGTTTGGAGCACCCATCACCTCTCCAGGAAGCCTGTTCCAGTGTTTGACCACCCTCTTGGTGAAGAAATGCTTCCTAATGTCCAGTCTCAACCTCTTCTGGCACAGCTTTTAACCATTCCCACACATTCTGCCCCTGGATAACAGGAAGAAGAGCTCAGCACCTCCCTCTCTACTTCTCCTCCTCAGGAAGCTGTGGAGAGAGATGAGGTTCCTGGTGAGCCTTCTTTTCTCCAAAACAGACAAGCTCATTCAAGGACCTTCACATCCTTCTTAAATTGTGGGGCCCAGAACAGCACATGACACTCAAGATAAGGCTGCATCAGTCCTGAATACAGTGTAATAATAATCTTTAAGCCCAGTGCTCCAATCTATCTAGAACCCTCTGCAGGGTCTCCTGTCCCTCAAGAGAGTCAGCAGCACCTCTCAGTTTGGTATTATCAGCAAACTTGCTAATGGTTTATTCAGCTCCTGCATCCAGATCACTGGCAAATATATTGAACAGAAGTGAGTTGAGAATTTAGCCCTGAGGAACAACACTGGTGACCAGTGGCCAGCCAGCTGTAACCCCAGTCACTACAACACTTTGAGCTCTGCCCTTCAGCCAGTTTTTCACCCTGAACCCATTCATCCCACAGCTGGACAGCTTGTCCAGAAGGTTGCTGTGGGAGACAGTATCAAAAGCTGCACTAAAGTCCAGGAAAACTACATCCACTGCCTTCCCTTCATCCACTAGGCAGGTGACCTTATCATTGAAGGATACCAAATTAGTAAAACAAGAATTTCCCTTTGAAAACCCATGCTGACTATAAATTCTTCTTTAGATATCTTTCAATAACACCCAGTATAATTTCCCCCACAATTTTTCCAGGAACTGAGGTTCGACTAACAGGTCTGTAGTTCTCTGAGTCTTCTCTCACATACTTTGTTCTAGGTGGGACTAACATCCAGTCAGCAGGGACCTCCCCAGATTCCCAAGACTTTTGGTAGATAATCAAGAGGGGTCCTGGCATAATGTCTGCAGGCTCCTTCAGACCTCTAGTGTGAATCTCATCAGGCCCCATGGGCTTGGAGCATTCACCTAGTAGAGCTGGTCCCTTGCAATTTCAGTGTCCACGAACGGAAGGTCACGGTTCCCACACTCGTGGTCCTTCAACTCAGGGGACAGGGCAGCCCAAGGTCTATCATTATTAAAGGCTGAGGACAAAAAAAAGCTTTGAACGGCTTAATTACCACTGAAGTCGCCATGCATATTGCCTTTCTTGCTTGGAAGGAGCGGGGATTTCTTCCAGGCTGTGAGGGACCTTTGCGTTTCCACCGCCCCGGCGTTGTTGCTCCCGCAGCCTGTGGAGACGCCATGTTACCGCGAGGGGGCGCCCTGCGCCAGCGGCGGCGCGGGAGCGCTCGGGCCCCGCCGGGGGCGCGGCCTGAAAATCTGGGAACGCCTCATGGAGCTAAGTGCAGGGCTTTGTAAACAAGGGATTTGTAGGGCACAGGCAGCCAGGAAGGCGAATGGCGTCCTGGCCTGGAGCAGCAATGATGTGGCCAGCAGCGGTTAGGGCAGTGACCGTCCCCATGTACTCGGCACTGCGGAGGCCACACCTCGAATCTTGTGTTCAGTTCTGGGCCCTTCACTGCAAGAAAGGCATTGAGGGAGCGTGTCCCGAGAAGGGCAACGGAGTTGGGGAAGGGTCGGTAGCACAAGTCTGTGAGGAGCAGCTGAGGGAGCTGGGGGTGTTTAGCTTGGAGAAAAGGAGGCTCGGGGGGACCTTAACACTCTCTTTAACTGCCTGAAAGGAGGGTGTAGCCAGGTGGGGGTCGGCCTCTTCTCCCAGGTAACAAGTGACAGGACAAGATGCCCTCAAGTTGTGTCAGGGGAGGTTTAGATTGGATGTTCTGGAGATTTTCTTCCCTGAAAAGGTGGTCAGGCGTTGGAACAGGCTGCCCAGAGAAGTGTGTAATCACCGTCTCTGGAAGTGTTCAAAAAACGTGGCTGTAGCACTTGGGGACGTGGTTTAGTGGTGAGCACGGTGCTGTTAGGTTAACAGTTGTCCTCGATGATCTGATAAGCCTTTTCCAACCTCAACCATTCTGCAATCCTATTATTTTAACACAAAACTACAGAAAAACTGTATTTTACCTTCCAAATCCACACCTTGGCTTAAAACACATTGTCTTTAGCCAGTTGTGTCTTATGGAACACACTAGTTTTATGTGGCTGCATTAGCAGTAATTAAACTTGGTAAGAAGTTGTAATGGCATATTGTGCCCATAATGTGCTATGCCAGAGATGTGTCTGCATGCACCAAGGGCATTTTAAGGTGGGAAAAAACCTCAAATGATTTGACAAAGTATTTTTTGCTGAAGCCAAAGGAAAAAACCCTTGGTGCTGAGGAGATTCTCACTGGTTTTCAAGATCAGACCCACAGACAGATTATTTTTATAGATGGATATTTTATAGATGGATCATTTTTATAAAAAACTCTTTTTCTGGGAATAAATTCCAGTTTCTGTGGTTAAGATGTGTTTCCTGTGCTCTCTTCTCTGATGTCTTTGGAAATGACAGCATCATGTTCACTGCCCCAACAGAAACACCTTGATGAATGTTATTTACTACAAGCAGTTGTCCATATATGACTATCAAATAATCTAGAAGACATTTACCCAGCTGTTTTTAAGGGAGAACACAGGCTAAACATGTTCAGCCTGTTACTTTTTTTCTGGGAGGTGCTAAACACACACTACTCTCTTGGCATTACAGATCAATCACCAGCTCTTTTCAAGCCAGACCTGAAGATAAAATCTACTTACCTTTGTCAGCATTTATTAAGCAACATTAGTCTTTTTAAACATTCAGGGTTTTGTATTTCATTTAAATAGAGGCACTTATGTCGAATAGTTGTAGAGACAATTTTTAAAATTTTCTTTTCCTTCATCTAGTAGTTACAGGTATCCAAAGCCAGCTGGCAGGCACAGTTACCTTGTCCTTTGATTTGGGTTATTTTTCTACACAAGGAAAATAGAGTATGGCTAGATCAAAGCTGGAGTTCAGATGTGTATGTATAGTCTTGGCAGCCACCTTGAATTTATTCCACTCTTAACTCAAATCAAAATCTGGCTTATGATTTCCAAATAGCAGAATGCCTTGTTCTTTCTTTTGGTTAAGTTCTGACTGACTTTTAAGGAAACAGGGAAAGGTGTGACAGTTCCAGATGGGTCAAAACACAAGTAAGTACATATTTGACTACACATTTAGGAAGTTCTTTTTCTTAAGAGTGCATTGTCTAAGATATTGTATTATTTACAGCTCCAGGAAACACAATGGCCTTTTCATAATGCAAAAATAATCAGAGCTATTTGAAAATGCCTTGGCTCATTGTTAATGCAATGGAGATAACAGGAGTTCCTCCTTAGCATGCTGAGAGAATTGAACAACCATTGATTTGTACATACTGGTTATAGAATCAGGTGGTGTCTTGGCAGTGGTCACTGTAATCTGAGACACTTGACATGACTGCTGAAGTTACGTCTGATATCACTGGTTGGGAGGCTTGGGCAATGCTGACAAGGGGTTTTGTGGTATAAGTGGTCTGCGTGGTTGTGGTAGACGAAGAGATACTGATGGATCAAGGGTTGCTGGGGAGGGGGGGTCATGAAAAATGTGTGTGCCAAACAGAGATCCCACAGAAAGGAAATGTAAACAGAAGAAACAGGGCACACAACAAAAATGGCAGTTTTCGTAAAATACTGACTTAGTAATAAAATCATGCAAGTGATTCCAGTAAATCAGTCTAGCCATTCTTTTTCTTCTTTCACAGATGTAATGCCAGTTTGCTGGCATGGGATATTAAATTTATCATACCCAAATAGCATGAAAAAGCAACAGTCATAATACCCTGTCACACCATGGTTGTTCAGTCTTGGACTATAACTCTTTGCCTGTGTATTTCCTCTGGAAAGACCTAACTTGTAGCTTCTAGGACTGAAGACCAGGTAAGAAAAAGTTGTAAGAAGAAGACCAAATAAAATTCTGGTCAATGCTGTGATTTGCAAACTTATTACTACCTTACATTGTTATAATGGATACAAGAATCTGAAACACAGAACACACTTCATCATAAAACAGCTAAGCTTTCAGATAAGTACATATATTTTTAAACCTTACCCACCCCCTCCACCNCATAACACTGAATTTACTAAGGTTGCATATATATTAAGACTTGTCAGATAAAGAGAATTCTGTGATCAGTCTTAGTCCTAAAATAATCTAAGTCCTGTGATGGAATCACAATAGGAATGGGAATGACTGAAATGATCTGGTTACATTTCTTAGTAAAAAATGTTTAGGAAAGCACTTCAACACATGAAGCTAAGTGGGTACTTGATATTTTCCTAACCTGGCAACTAAGCTCTGTAACTGTCTCAAAGACCAGTATTTTCTTACAGTCATATTGAAAACAAACAAACAAACATGTGATTAACATTGCTTATTTTGTGTTAATTTTTGAGAACAACGAAACAATTACCCTTGGAATGTATATTAAACTGTAGGCTCAAAATGTCTTCCAACATCTTCCCACAAGGTGAAAGTTCAACTAAAGTAATGCTACAATCAAGGTGCAGCTTGCATCATTTACTCATTAGTAGAATGCCTTGCCAAGATTAAAACAGAGAGTGGAATGCAGTTCCACAGGTCTTGTTGACACCTAACCTCTTTAGCTTTTATTTGACTTTTGCAAAACCTTTCCCTCTCTCTCCTTGCTTAAAAAAAGTGTTTAGGAACTGTTCAGAATAAAAATACAAAGACCTAAACTGGCACATGGGTAAAAGAAGAGACATATTTAAAACCCCCGGACTTTAAATACTTAATACTGAAAAATTGCTCTTGAGAAAAGTTAATTATTTTTCTGAGAAGGAATTGATATGAGACATGAGCATATTATTTAACTAAAATTTCTTCAAGCTAGAAATTTCAATGAAATGGCTTTTGTATATGTAGGAATTAAAAAAAAAAAAATAAAGCCGTTTACTATGCATTATTTATGTAGTATCTCTTTTCTACAGTATCTTTTTATATGTAGAATAGTTTTATTTTACACCATTCAAATGTCTGGTATTACTTATGCTTTGTTGGATTGCCAAAAACTAAAAGGAAGAAAAAATAATTTGGTCTTAGTTCCACACTGAAGTTGATACTCAGTTTCTGCTTTTTCTTGTGTAACACCCAATATGCTTCCACAGAATGCTTTTCCTCCAAGTATGATTTAAAATGTCAGAAGGCATGTTTTTGTTTCAAGAATAAAGTCTATCCTAAGAATAAGTAACACCTCCTTCAATGTAGATATGAACACAAAAATAATGAAGAATCAATAGATCAGTAAGAGAATGTAAGTATTCAGAAAGGACCTGGCAGAATCCATGTTTCTGAGACAACAAATGTTAAAACTGCTGAAATCACCCTGCATGATCACCTTAATTACTGTGTTCAGGTTTGGGCTCTCCAGTACAAGAACAAAAATGGCATTTAGGAGGGTGTCCAGCAATGGAGATAGTCAGGGGTCTGCAGCATATGACAGCTGAGGTGAAGCTGAGGGAACCTGGAGTAGAAAAGGGGGATCTTTTTGCAGTCTTCACCTTCCTGATGGCACACAGCATAAGGACAAAGGCTGACAATCACAATTTGCAACAAGGGAATTTCCGAGTAGGGAAAATGATTGATTTATTTATTTATTGCGAGGATACTTAGACACAGGAGCAAGGACCCAAAGAATTGTGAAATCTTCAGCCTTGGAGATATTTAAGCTTAACAGGACAGGACCCTGAACAACCCGCTCAAGATGACCCTGCTTTAAGCAGGGGTTTGGGCTAGATAGCCTCCAAGGATCCCTTTCAACTCAGGCTATTCTGCAATTCTATAAATATTTCTTGGTATATCCTAGGGTCCCTGTCTTAATAATATTGCATTGATGCAGGCCAAATCTGCAACAGTGCAAATCCCCTTGGATGAACTGCTGTGTGTCTGGCTAAAGTTTTTTCAAGAAATTACACTAGTTGATTTAATTAAAGAATTTCTTCTGCCTGGAATCCAAGTTCTGTTTGTGATGGATCATCACAGTGCTGCGTTAGATGTTGTTACCTACACCTTTTTCAACAAGGTGTGATGGAAAAGTGCCAGTGTCAGTACAGTCTAAAAACAATCATGGAAAGACTGCCCCAACTCCTCTGTTAGGTTGGGAGTAGAAACAGGGGTCTCACCTGCCTGTAAAATGCTATCCTACCCTTAAACCTGTTTTAGTCGGGGCCTGGTTAGTCTCTTCTCAGCCCTAGTCCGTATGTAAGTGGTAAGATTTAAAGATGCACCATACAATACAAAGTCTGGCATTCACACTCATGCAGGGAATTGTGGATTCTGGCCTTCACCACTGTAAGTTTAGTCTCAATTACTCTGACAGTATCCCATCACAGACAAGCAAGTAAACTGACATGAATACTACACAGCCTTAATCAAGAAAGATCTCAGACTGGCAAGTTTTGCAATTAAATTTACACAGATTTTATTTTTTGTGTAATCTCAAGGCTGAATGGAGCGTCACAGGGTATTCTGATTAAAAAAAAATTGGGGTCAATGTAGTAAAAAGACTATTTTGTTTGTGATTTTCTTTCTAAGACTAAAATTCCTAATCTGATTATATGAAAAATAGGGTGTGAGCACGGCTAAAATGTACTTTCTCAAGAAGAGCCCAATCCTGACAAAATGGGTCTACATCAGAGCTGTCCTTGTCACCCCAACTCCTTATCCATAATGCCTCTACCTTTGCACTGGAACTGGAGGTCCTCTCCATGACAGGAATTTGGTGCAGAGAGATGAGCCAATGTAACACGGATGTTATTTAATAAAAACACCCCAACCCCCTAAATCCCAAAATATTTTCTGATGGCACAACCAGCTGCATGGGTAATCTCCGCAGGGTTAGAGGAATACAAGAAAAGCAGCAGGACCACACAGCCAGAGGTGAAAGGCTCAGCACAGCAATCCAGAAAACGAAAGCCAGTTCCACCTGGAAGGTATGACCCCCAATGCCCCATACCAGCACAGGGCAGGTATCCCATGCTGAAGGCTTGAACTAAATGGTGGACACAATACACACACTGGATTATCAGGTCCCAGGCCAATAGTCCAGGCCAGAATAACCACGTGTGCCTTTCCCACTCTGACAGAAATGCTGCCAAGTACACCCACATGATCCCCAAAAATTTGTATTTCCAGGAGTTGCTCACTGCAAAACAAAACACAAAGTCTTCACAAGCATTGGGAATATTTGTTGGACTGTAATTCCTAAATAATGTGGAAAACTTTCATATAGGGTTCTACCGATATGTATAGAGGAAACTCTAGGCACTTTGTTGGGGTCTTTTCAAATATTATTTCCATAGAAATCACTGTGATCAACTAAAAATACCCCCAAACTATTCTGTATAGTCCAAAGAGCAGAAGATGCCTGTTAAAGAGGATTTATTGTATCCTGCAGATGCAGAGTCAGGGGTATTAGATGCTATTCCATGAAACCACTGTGAGAACACAATTCTTTTAAGAGAAAGAAATCTGTCAGACGGTTGAAGAACATTTCCTTTCATTTCAGGGACAGAGTTTTGATAAAAAGAAAGCCTTCAATATGTGCTAAATCTAAACAGGTTTAAATTTTGGTCCTTGGGCTTTATTATGCTTGCCTTTCTGAGACTGAGCTCATGGTTTGAAGCTGTAATCTCCAGTTGTCCCACTAGCTCTTTTAATATCATATATGTTGTGTCAGTGCTGGAAGGTTAAAGGTTTGAGGGCACTGTGTTTGGACTGGGTGCAAAACCAGAGTCCTTTGAGATTTTGATAGTTATTACTGAAAGTAACACTCACATTGGTTTATTTAGGCCTTGGAAACACTAAATTTGCAACAAAACCCCACTTTTTTTTTGTCTGGGTACAGTTCCAAGCAGGGGGTCACATTTCAGGTGCATGGAAAGTGAGAATGGTGTGTGAGATCAGAATTACAGATGCATAGACTTGTGTGACCTCATATTGATTGCCCCCAAAATGCATGTGTCTTACCACTTCTGTTGGCTCTGGTGATTTTCAGTGACAATCAAGTACCTAAACTCCATTCTTGATATTTTCTCATAAATAAACCTCACCACATATTGAAATTCTCACCCCTCCTCATTCAGTTGCTTTTTCTTAGCAGATGCCTTTTTTGACATTACAATGTGAAAATTCATCTTCATATTTCCTTCTTGGTAGAGACAGCAGAACCACCACTGCACCACAGGATATGGAAGTGCAGCCATAAGATGTGTTTTCTCACTGAGTATCTTACTGTGATGTTTCTCAGATTAAATTTTTTTAGAGAGTTTTGGAGAATATTAGAATACTTTAATTTTAAAATGGTGATTTCCTTCATCTGCAAATCTTTTTTTTTTTTTTTACGATACAGGATGGCAAGAAATCTTTTGGCTATCAGGGCTAATACCCTGCTTGTTTCTGCTACTCCTATGGAAAATCTGTTCCAGGCCATGCTGGTCCTACTAGACACAGCTGTATTGTAAATATTAGTAAGGAACCCTCTTCTCATTTTCAGCCTAAACCTAATAATATTTCATATGTGCATGTTTGTTCTAGTACTAATATTGTCTTTTATCTAAAGAAGTTTCTTTGTAGGGTTTGCTCAGTGCATTTTTGACAGTGTCCCCATTCCCTCTCAGTGTCCTTTGCTAGACCAATGAGCCCATGGTCTCCCACAGATCCTTTTGCATCTTTCTGCATATTTGTCTCGAATACGAGTAAGCAGCACATACCCAATATTTCATTAAAAGTTTCCCCAAGACTTCGTACAGTGTAACAGATCTCTCTTGATACCAGCTGATGCATTCTGTCATTCCATTTGCCCTTTGTCTAGCAAAGGCCTTTCCAGGCCTTTCCAGCTCATGGCCGTCCCAGGAACAGCAAGTATTTCTTTGCCTTAGTTCCTAACCCTTTCCAAATAATGAGCTATGAATCTTTGTTACTAGTTTCCCAATAAATGACATTGTGTTCTGTAGTGATAAATCTAATGTCAGTCCCAAGGCTGCACAGTTCTTCCAAATAGTGTTCAGACATTTTTAAGCAACTTCTAACTAGGAAAAATAAGAAAATAATGACACAGCAGAGAAAAATTACCTGACATCTTGTTTTATTGTTCCAGTTGTTTATCCTAATTTCACTCATTAGTTTGACATTTGTTTCATTCCTTTCTTTTTCTAAGAGAAAAGTGATTATGCTGAAGACATGGTATAAGACAATGAAAAATTGGAAATGTGAAAACATGCAGTTATTGAATTAAAAAATAAATAGCCTTTATTATTTCATAATAAAACAAGAGCTTTTACTTAAGAAATGCTGTCTGAAAAACTGTATTGCTATCTTCCCAGAAAAGGCTTCATCAAGGAAAAAATAATTATATTATTCTAGGAATTTAATACATTAAAAAAGATAAATATCTTTAGAAATTATAATTCTTATATATAGCATGGATAAAAGAATAGAAAAAACCCTCCCAAAAAGCTGTGGAGGAGAACATAATCTGACCATGAAGGACCTCTAGTGGCACCTATACTTCCAATGAAAAAACCCCTGACATTATGGTTGCTCAGCATTTTAGAAGGAATCACTTCTGCGGTTTCAGATTTTGACTTCAATTCATGTTATATTTTTTGTCCTTCCTTTGGTTGATGCAGATGCAAAAAATATAATTTTGTTACAGTAATGTACAACAAAATGTCGAGCTGTACAACGGCTTTGCCCTTTACTTGTTATCATTGTTATCTACTTTTATCACCTATTTAAACTTAGGATTTCCTCAGCAGGAGCAACAGCCTGATAGAACACACTGAAATGAAACTGTTTAGAAAAAAGGAATTGAAAGCAGATGAAGATACCAGAGCTATGTCTGTGTCTTATTTGTTATGGCTGTGCTAATTCTTTTATTTGTCCTCAGCTCAACAGTATTTTCTTTTAAGCAGCAAAACAAGCTATGCTGGTACTTTTGAGTTATCCTTCACCCATTCTAGAAGATATCCAACTATAAGATATATTTGGATTCTTAGTTCCTTTCAGTCACACTTCAAAATAGTTTGATTCTTAGACACAACTTTTGAATACAAGTAATTAATTTTTAAAGAATTCTATAAATGTATTGCTAAAAATTCTTTGTCAAAAAGGAGGTATTTACCTACCAGTTAGTCTAGGGGCCCATTAAGCTTCCAAATGCATCCTGCCTGCAGGTAAACTAAAGTCATTCCCAGGAATTTCACTCATCTTGGAAAGGACACAGTAAACTATGTTACAGTGAAACCAGTTACTTTTGTAGAGCAGAAACGAGTTTCTATCTCTGAAAGAGGATGCACAGCCTTAAATGCACAGACTCCCATGTTCCACTGGTGAGACAGCACAGGGGAGGGGTAATAACAGTTTTGAGTGGAATGAAGGGTGTCTGCAGGGCCAGTCAGCCTGGCTGGCGTACACTGCAGGCAGATGGATCTCTTCACTGGCACGAGGAAAACTCAGGGGCCAGCAAAGATCCGGAAACATACAGCCACAATCACACATGAGATGGACCCTCAATTGTAGTAAAGCAGGTGCCTGAAACAGGAGTAGCTGAACACAAAGTTATGTTGAGGCATCTCAGATATCTCTGCATTCATGGCCATGTTGTCAACAAGCCATAAAAATTTCCTAAGATAGCAAAGTTTATTATACTTTGCAATGAACTTAGTCCCCAGAGTCTAACAAAGGGCGCTTTTAACAGTTGTTGCTGTTTGGTTTTTTTAAAAGTTTTTTGTTGTTGTTAAAATTTAAAAGAGATCCCTGCCCGTTTAAACTCTTTTTATTTTGTTTTATATTTTCAGTTCATAGATACCCCTCTGGCATTGCAATCTTTCTGCAGCTGAGCTGCTCTGGTGTAAAGCTCTGGCCTGGTAGTGCCTTTCTGGTGTGAGGCTGCTGCAGCCTTACCTGTAACAAGGAATTCCAAGAGCTGAGCTTAAATGGAGACAATGAGCACCAAAGCCATGATTCCCCATCTTTGAAAAACTGGCAGCAGATTGCAAACATAGGATGAATAAAATTAAATGCAAAGATAATAATACCACAGTTGTGGAACTCATGACTAAATATACAGGGTCTAATAGGTCTGCTTCTTTTAAACTTTTTGTTTAGGTTGTGAAGAATCATGACCAGCATGACCTGATTCATAACTATCATAACACTGAGACTAATCTTGACAGACTGATTCCTTGCAGGAGTCACAGCAGGATTTTTATTGGATTAGGAATTCAAAATTAAAATACCAATAAACTATTCTGTTATACAAGTGAAGGAAAAATATAAATGTAATAAAGAAATGGGTACGTGTGTTATAAATATAGAAGTATATTTATTAATACTCTTAAACATATAATTATACAGCTTTTCTTTCATAATGACCTTTAACATTACACCATCACAGAGTCAAAGAGTATTTGGAGTCTAATCCTCTGTCACATAGCCAATACCCAGGTGGTTACTTGAGCCTGGGCCCGTGGGGAAAGGGGAGACAAAATTCACCTTCATTCATGACAGGTACATGAAATTGTAAAGATAACCGGAAAATGGCAGAGTAATGCCTCTCTGACACTCCTAAATCTAATCCTACGAGGATGAATTTGAGTAGTAGCAAAGGAAAATAAATGCAGTGAGAGAACTGTGACAGAGAAAAACGCGTCTGAAAAAAGTTATGGTGTTGGGGGGAAGATTAAATCGTGGTGCTCTGCAGGGAACAGGTGAGGGTAGAGACTAACAGTATCTTGTGGCAGAAAATCCTTTCTACCAGCACAGCCAAGACAGTGACAAATATTAGCCCCAACGAGGGCAGAAGATTGCTCTTCCTGGAGACACCTCAGGGGTTCAAATCCGTCATCTGTGACACATACAGAGCATCATTAGAAGTGTTGTTAAAAAACCCACAAAGGTATGCAAAATGTCACCAGGTTCTCCAGGTGAGTTGCCCTGAGATGTGTGTGAAGACAATCAGGATGTGAAAAATCCAGAGGCATGGGAAAGAAGCAGCAAAGAAGTGGGAGTTGAAACGTTAGAAGACTCGAGGCTGCACAGAAAGCTACGAGAAGTTAAACTTTAAGGGTTTAGAGTAACTTTTACTCCTGTAACTGGCAGATGCGCCTGAACTGCCTGCGCACCCAGGCCAGCTGCTGCCAGGCCCCCGCATGCCCTGGGGCTCGATGCCTGCGGAGGGGCTGGGGGCAAAGGAGCCCTGCAGGGACCCGCACCGGGGCAGCAGGCTGGGCTGCTGCAGGGGAGCCCCGCGGGAGAGCGGGAACACGAACTTGGCGTTGGCGCGGCTGGAGCCGCCCTTGGCTTATCCCCCCTGCATCCAGCGGTTGAAGAAAACTGCAGGGCCGGAGCGCGCCGCGGGAAAGCAACACCAGGAAAGCTCCGACCCCCCGCCCCAGCACGAGCCATGCCCCTCCCGGGGGCGGCCCCTCAACGGGCACAAAGCCGGGCTCGGCTGGTGCCCGGTGAGCAGTGTGTCGCTGTCCCAGTGCTGCTGCTCATCCCTTCCTTCCGCCGGGCGCCGCCCGCCGCCGCCGCAGCGCCCGCCCTCCATCCCTNGCGGGGCTGAGCAGAGCTCGGACCCTTCGGCCGGCCTGGCACAGGGGAGCCCGGGGAAGCTCTGGCCGCTGCCCCGGGCGCGGGCGCTCTGGTACCGGGGCTGCTCCGGGAGCGCCGCCGAGCCGCAGCCTGCGGGTGCTGTTGGGCGAGAGCGCCAGGGATCGCCTCGGCTGAGGGTGCGCTTAGCGAGTGACGTTATTTGACGCTGTCAGAGTAGTCCTGCTTGTCCTACTATGTGCTCTCACACATAAACACATGCATTCGACTGTTTTTGGTTTTCCTTTTTTTCCGCTTGCACTTTATTTGTTTTGTAGTCTTCGATCAACATCGTTGTGAAGGACAGGTCATGGGGGATAGGGAAGGTAATAGAACAAAACAGCTGAAATGAGGTGTGGAGTCCAGACCAATATCCCCATTTCCTCCTTCCGTGAATCAGCTTAGGATACAGACCCGTTCAGGTATATCTCTTGAAATATGAGCACTAGTTAAGCATGGAAAACTTCTGGGAAGAAATCTGCCAAGCTGTGCAGACATAACGTATGTTGCAAAGCACTACTTTCCAGGAGAGCAGGACTACATCCTCAGACTTCTCGGCCAGCCACTTACAACTTCACTTTCCCCCTACGGGGGAAAGCCAGTCCCTGTTTAAAAGGCGCGTTTTTGAGCCATAGGTTTGGTCACTAATAATTATTGCATCAGATTTGTCAGCCAAGAATGTGCTGACTTTTCTGCCAGCCTCGTGCTCATAAGCTGGAGTCTGGCAATTGGACTATGTGATGGTGTGTGCTGGTTAAGCAAAGCCTTATTCCAGTGGACAAAGCCTCCTCTTCTCTTTAGGTTATAAATTTTTCTCTTTTCAGTCCTGCCTGTCAGGAGAGTCCCTAAAGGCAAGACAGAAACTTGTTGAGCCGTTCAGTAACCCCACCTATGCCAGTAGTTTTGCCAAAGGTCTACACTAACTGAGTCTATGGAAGGTGTGAAAGAAAATCAAGAGCTTTCACTGAATTTTGTACAGTGTTGTCTGATATACTGAATTCATAATTTTTCTTACTTTTTTTTCCCCCAGGTGATGGGAGGCTCAGCCATTTCAGTTTTGTGAGAAGCCTTTCTGAATCATAGGAAGGTTTAATACCTTTATGTAATAAACTAGGTTGGATTTAGGGGTTTTAGGTTTTAGGGGTTTTTTTTGAGTAAAACCATTAGAAAATATATTTCTGGTGCTTTTCTGTTTCCTACCTTTTACAAATTAAATCGTCCTCGGTTTCAATGCAAAACATGGAAAAACTAACTTCTGATGATGTTAGTTCTTAAAAATATATTTTATTGTTCTTAGTTAATTGCTAATTATGTTGTAATATGGGTTCAGTCTGAACCTGTATTTTCCTTTAACTATGAGCATGAAAAAGTGAGATTATTGAAATTAAAAGGTCACTTCCCCCCTGTTTGGAAAGGGCTCAGTAGTTGAAGCTAAGTGCAAGTAAACTCTGTACATGAACAGTGTTGCCAGGCTTTGCCATGTTAGTATTAGATTGGTGGCATAAATAAAGTCAATATTTGAAAAGCTGTATTTATTTTAATTTTTAAAAAATCACATTAAAATTACAGGATTTAGTAAACTAATTGCCAGTAAAATTATTAACTGTGGCCTCATTAAATTTTCTTTAACTTCCTCTGATATGGACTCTGATTGTATTTTGGTATCTTGGTGTACTTTTTATTCTGCATTTCACATGGAGCCAAGGAAAGCCAGCCTGAGTTTCTCATGGTTTTGAGAGCTGCACATTGTACAGTGTTCACTTTAGACCAATTTGTGGCAAACTTTCTTGCTCTAAAAAGCCCCAAAATTATTTTAATTTCGCTCAAAGCTATAGATACAGGTATCTATAGATAGATAGGGTGGCTAAAGGGAGGGGAGGAGTAATTACTTAGTAGTTTGCTACCAAGCATTAAAAGCCAACAACCCCCACCCATCAACTATAAAACTAAAAGGCCTTTTCAAACCACTTACCTTGCATCATGTGAGACTCCAAAGTGAATTAGTCCTTTTCCAATGCATTATAAAAAAAACAAGAGAGGATTAAGTTCTGGCATGGAAAAGTTAATATATTTGAAAAAATGATCAATTATTAATAAGAAAGTCACTGTCATCGATACTCAATACCAAAATGAATGGAAACTCGTGTCTCTGAAGCATTTTTCTCAGAAGAAATTGCCTTGCAAATTGCAAGCAGTAGGTTTTAAAGTTTGCTCTCAAGTTTTACAGAGGATCAAACACATTTTTTAAGATAAGCTATGAGCCCAATACATCATGCCAGGGGCATGGTGATGTCTCCTCAATTTGAAGAAATTAGTTTTGACGCTTTGATAGATGCTGTGAGGGGAAACCATTGCTGCTTCCTGCTGAGGCTTCCACCTGGTATTGGGGAGCAGTCAGGGCAAGAGGCTGTTACCTTACTCACAGCTGAGAAAGCTGCCAAGTATGGAGCATTTTGGGATTCACAGAAGACATTTTTTGATGGCAGCCTTCCACTGTTGGTGGACAGTGTATTTCTGTGTGTTTTTTGTTGTTAACATTTTGAATCTGTTCAGGCAAGCAAAAAAGTCCCTGAATTGAAATCGACAAAAATAGAGAAGGGCATGAGGTGTGAAGGTTACTCTAACCTTTGTTACGGTAGAAGTAAATGCTGTAGGACTGCCAAGACATATATATTAACTAAATAGCAATGCTTGCTAGAGCAGTAACCACAAAGTAAACAGTTCTGGGGGTTCTGGACCTGCCTTTCTTCCCAAATGCAGAAACGCAACGAGATAATTCCTAAGGTACTTCAAAGTGGGGAGATTTGGTTATAACAAAAGCTGAGGGTCAGCTTAGTGGAGTTACTCCACTGCAAGAGGGCAGATGGGTCTGTCTTGTTTTCAGTAAATGATGGTTGAAACAGATCAATTGTTAGCAAATTTGAATGGCAGCAGACTTACCCCATTTTGCCCTCTCTTTGGAGCATAGTCACTATCCAGTTTGCCAGAACACTGCATGTAGAGTCCAGGCCTTTGCTGTAGAGAAGGTGCGGTAGTTCAGGAGGAGCCAAGTTGCCTCTTGCAACTCATATCCTAGACAAAAACGTTAAGAGCCTTAACACACAGAAGTCCATGTTAAACAAACCTCCTTAAACAAGCATGTGGGATGGTATAGCCTGTGCTTCTGCGTTTCTCTGTGGCAGCACGCAGGAGATGGGTGGAGGGGAGTTTGTCTCCCAGGAGATCAGGCCTTCTGCCAGCCAAGGCAGCTTTAACCTCTCCTGGTAGCGTATTGACGAGTGCAGTTCATTTTGTGCACCACACAGGCTTCACAGGCTTTGCTCCAGTAAAATTGCAGCAGTTTTGCCCAGTCATCCCTCTATTTGTGTCTGATCCCTACCTCCACGCTCTCATCCCAGCTAGTCCAAGCGCAGGGTGAGTTTAGTCCAATAAACTGCTAAAGGCTTGCTGTGTTCCTTGTGTGCTAATAGTGAAGAAGAAATATTTTTCTGCTAGTTTGCGGCAAGAAGCTTTATTTGAATAATAAAAAGTATACATGTATTTTTTTAAATGCCTGAAACCATATTTTTATGTGTTGTTCACCACAGTATATCTTCCTTTAAATTTCATTGGGTCTTCTGTCATCTTACCTGTTGCAAAGGAGCTGGAGTCCACAGGGCTGGCAAAGGGCAAGCTGGAATCATCCATGCCTGCTTGAAATTTTAGCTAACTTACATTACATTTGTTCTAATGGCAACTGATTAAATTCTTTACATGAACATAAAAAGATATTCCTGCATCAGCTAGAATAATTAGCCAGAATATGTCTGATTTGTTCACTAAATAGCACAATCAGACTATTGACCAGAATATAAAGAAATGAAAAAGAAATTAGTTAAAATGTAGCTAATATATAGAAGTGAGGTAGCTTCAAATTTTACTTCTGCTATTTTTAATGAAAACCACCCACCATCCCCCCATATGTATTTTAGAAAGCTATTTAGAAATGAGACTGTTTTTCTTTCACACACCAGTAAGAGTTACTCAGATGAGACTGGATAGTACCTTACAAGATTGTCACATGATACATCGTACTTAAAGTGTAAATGTCCGCCATTGCTGGGATTGGCAAGGCAAGCTATAGTAAAGCATGTGGTTCATATGGAAGTACAGCATGGCTGGACTTTGTAGAGATTTGCTGTCTCATCAGAATGGACTAGAAGAGAAAAATGTGCTCAGCAACATTTTCAAAGTCAGAAGAGCTTGGTGTCAGGCTGAATTGAAAACAGGATTCATGCAGGTGCATTAGAGTCGGTGCAAGGAAGATGCCTCCCTTCCAAAAAGGAGGGATTGATTGTAGCATTTTAGTCGGCTTTAGCACTGTTGAACACACCCTTCTCATTGCCTGGCAGCTGGATTGCACAGCACAGCAGGGTGAGCTGGTATTTACTGTGTTGAAGTCATCCACCTTGGGAAAAGAGCCAGTTTTACTCTCAGGTGGTGTGCCTGACACATGGGTGTCCTGCCAGAAATCAGCGTGGAGAGATGTGGGTACAGGGTAGGTGCAGAATCCTGATGGGGTCCTTTCTTCCCTTGCTCGATTAATTTGAGTGGAAACAAATGAATCGATTGTGCAGACAGTTAAATTTCCATCAGTAGTCTTCAGAGTAAACAGATTAAATGTGAACTTGGCAGAGCTGTACAGACAGAACAGGGCTGAGCTCCTGTCACTGTATTTTGTGCATGTGCAGAGACGGGGGTGGTACAAATCTGCATAGCTCCACTGGCAGGAGAAAGAGCAAGCCAAAAAATATGTAGAGTTACATGCTCCTGTTTGTCTAGGAGCATATGGAATGGTTCACCTTACATTAGATGAAGAATTGCTACTAAAAGAGCATGAGCTTTTTTTCATTTTTCTCTCCACTGGCTGTGGGTGGGACTTAAGAGGAGTTGTAAATGCAAACATGATCTTACCCAAAGTGCATTCTTAACTCCATCCTCAGTTACAGCAGAATTGAAAAAATCCACAATAAATATTAATTATAATAATTCTTATTATAGAAAAGATTTATTTTAAGGTGAGAACAATCAATCACTGGAACAACCTCCACAGGGATGTTGTAGAGTCCCCATCACTGGAAGTTTGCAAGAGGGTGCTAAATAGTCTCATCGAGGCTCCCTTTCCCATGAAAGGTTGGACCAGATGGTCTTTCAAGATCCTTCCAAACTGAGCTGTTCTTTCATTTTTTTATTAATACTTTTGTGTTTCCTTAGCACTACTCAGCTTAAGGTCTCAGCTCACTAAAACTCAGGTCTCAGATGAGCCTGAAGGTGGTTGTGCTTTATCTCCATGTTGTAGGTCTTTGTTGACCAAAGTCAGGATGGAATTCAGTGGAGGACAAAAGATTTAACTCAAAACCTGTTTAATAAGAATAGGACCTGCTATTGGGTAAAGCCTGCCCAGGTGACCTGCTTGAAGATCCTTGCAAGTAATCGCAGTCTCCATCGCTGGTGGTTTGAACTAGCCTCACTTCTCTCGTGGCTGTCCTGAGGTCAGACTAGACCTTCTGCATACACAAAACCCTGCTTACCTGTAGATCAGAACAACACTGGTAGGGAGTAGGAAAAGAATAAAGTGTCAGTCTAAAAAAATGGTATTTTCCGTGTACAACTAGAAAATATTTTTTAGAAACTTGAAAGTTTAATTCTAAGCTTACTGTTTTATCTTTTATTCACAGGCATATTTGGAAAACTATAATTCTGGGCCAGATGCTCTCCTTGTTTATCTGTGGGACTGCTGTTACAAGCCAGTACCTGGCAGAAAAATACCAAGTGAATACTCCAATGTTGCAAAGTTTCATCAACTATTCTTTGCTGCTTCTAGTTTATACAACAATGCTGGCATTTAGGACTGGTATGTGAAATATGGGATAGGAGATTCTGGTTCATCTTTTTTTTTCTTTGTACATTTTCCTTTCAGAATTTGAAACTAAAGAACTCAATACTCATCCTAGTTTTTAAAGTTCCTGCTTTATAATAACACATGGAAATTAATTTCACAGGTTAAATGTGTATTTAATTTGATATAACTTCATATCTATTTAGAGTTTTGTGCTCTTTGAAGTCCTGTGTTATATTAGGCAAAATAGGCTTTGTTGTAACAAGCTTTGTTACCAGAGGCTATTTTGTATTCCTTTTATTCTTACTAATTTACTCTTTAAACAGCTCTAGTCTTGCTGTGTTTTTCTTCACGTGGAAGAATTTCTGTGCTTTTCACCATTTGCCTTGTCTCCTCCCAGGCTGTGTTTCCTGTTATTGTATCTTAAGCAGGGGCAGGCAAAGTCAAACATATTGGTATTATTTATGCTTCTACAAAGCAAAATTCCCGTGCAACATTTGATTGGAAAGAAACACATATTGATTGCTGCTTTTTTCTAAACAGGCAGTGACAGTCTTTGGCAGATTTTGAAACAGAGGTGGTGGAAGTATATTTTTTTGGGACTGGCTGATGTTGAAGCCAATTACATGATTGTAAAAGCCTACCAATATACAACCCTCACAAGTGTGCAGGTAAGGACTGATCTCTCTCTTTGAACTGTTGCTTTTATTATAATTTTGGACTGGTTTCTAAAATGAGATTCATAGGGCAGACATGGAAGCTATTTAAGCCTGAAAAGAACTTTCCAGTATCTGTTTTCTCTCTGCATTACAGGGAAAAGCATCCTGTATCACGAATAACCTTTCCTGGAAGCAGAGAAAATTGGCTGGTATTACTCTGTGCCAGCTCTTGAGTTGAACCCTAATTGTTTTGATAAAAGCACTCCTAAGAGTTTGCTGACAGCCACTCAGTTTTTCTCCTGACACAAAATAAAGATTTATGACCAGATGACAGTCACTCAGTGCAGGTTCTTGCTGATGAGAGTGAGGTGGATCTCTTGCCTAGTTCTAGAAGCTGCTGGAGGCGTTGTGAGATGTAATCCTACCTGTGAGGACACACTGAATGTTAGCTGGTGTTGCTGACCATGCAGTGAGGGACCAGCCTTGTGGCTTTTAGATGTAGCAGTTCAGGGCCCTCTTTGGAAGAGGTAGAAGGAAGGTCAGCACGCCTAAAGGAATAGTAGACATCCTCTGCAACACCAGTGCTTTATGCTGCATTGCTGCACTAAGATAAATGTGTTCTGAAAAAGCCCTATAAGCAGAAGGGCTAAAGCTGGGGTTTCTTTTCCAGCAGCTTTTGTCTGTGTAGGGTGACAGAGCCAGTGCTTTCCTCCTACCTCCAACTGCATTCTCCTGAGCTTGCAGGGCCAGTTTCCTTGAACAAACTGACTCAGAACACTGAGCAGAGTAAACCCTGCCTTTGGCTGTACTGTTGGTGAGCTGTGTCAGGCCCAAGTTAACTCACTGTGTGACTTCGCAGCTGCTGTGGGAACAAGGGAGAGGACGGTGCATGAGCAAGGAGGGAGTGTGTCCAGGTTGTGCCAGTTCATGCCTGCTGTTACCAGTGGTGGGGATCTGTGGCTGTGGTTGTGGCCCCACTTACCCGAATTTAAAAAAAAATGTAACATGAAGACTTGGCTGTTAGTTGTAAAGGAGTGTTTAGGTGTCAGTGTTTTACAGAGTCAAAGTAATAGGGGTTAATATTTAAGAGAACTACCTGTAAAGCAATAAACTCCTGCGGTCTGGACTCCCTTTAGAGAATTGCAGTAACTTTTCTTTGCACTGCTAAAGACCAGTTGTGTCTCTTGGGTTGTTATTGTCACTTTTCCACTTCATACTTACATGTTATGACTCATTAGGTCTTTAATCTTCTTACAAATAATGCCTAAGAAATCAAAGTTTTAAAAGTGACATGTTTCAGTCTCAAGATCAAGTTAAGCTGGTAAGTGAGACCCTCTTTGACCTTATACTTTACAGCTGAACAAGCCAGGACTTTGATCCAAGTTCTCAGAAGTAGTAAAGCTATTCCCATGATTTCTTTCATAGAAATTAAGAAAGAATAGATATAATAGATTGTCCTGTCCAGTTGACAAAAACTCAAGCATTTTCTGAGTCATTTTCCCTTGTGATAACCTTGTGACTGATGCTGCTTTGTGTCAGTTCAGTAATTGCGATTTTGTTGCGATTGCCTGCTGCCCTCAGGTTTCTTGCACCTTCTCTGAAGTCACCAGTTTCTCACTGTTGTCAGAAATGAGATACTGGAGAAAAAAGGACCACAACAAAAGCCTGTGATTTGCTCTAGTGCAAGGCATTTGGTTTCTGTTTTTGGCAAGCAATTTTGCAGCTATGTCAGTACCTGGGTTCAGAGCACCCAGCCTGGTGGCCTGTCTGCAGTACTGGCTGTGAATGAATGCCCAGGGACCATAAAAGCAACACAGGGGCATGTGGCACCTTCCCAAATGCAGTGTAATCATTGTTAAAATGCTGTCTGGCTGGAGCTTCAGCTCACCACAATGAAATATAGCTTCAAAGATAAGTTTTTTTCAGCTCAGCGGGGAACTTCCATGTATTTTCTCACACACACACAGGCAGAACTGGTTTCCCTTTAGTTATCAAATACCAGCATTTTACAGAAGGGGTTTGGAGATTTTTAAGGTGGTAACAGTGGGATGGCAGCTCTCATTTCTTGGTAAATACAGAAGAAGACTTTGGTCCACAACTGAACTGTTTGGCTGTGGCTGAAGCAGTTCCAAGATACTCCTTGCTGCCAGTATCCTTCTGTCTTGTGGCTGTGCTGTGGTTTGACCACCTATTACGGCACGAAGCTGAGTTGGGAGAGGTTTAGGTTGGACATCAGAAAAAGGTTCTTCACCCAGAGGGTGGCTGGGCACTGGAACAGGCTCCCCAGGGAAGTGGTCACAGAACCAGCCTGACAGAGTTCAAGAAGCCTTTGGACAATGCTCTCAGGCGCATGGTGTGACTCTTGGGGTCATCCTGTGCAGGGCCAGGAGTTGGATTTGATGATCCTGATGGGTCCCTTCCCACTCAGGATATTCTATGATTTTGTGATTTATAGCAAAAAACCAAGCAGCGTAGCTTTGGTTTGATGTTTTTAATGTGTTACTGAGCACATTTAGCATTTGCTCTGTAGATAATTCAGATGGAATTGTTTTTCAGGCAGCTGTTGACACATTGTCAGCTGATGGAAGAGTGCTAGCCTCAATAGGAGAAAATATAGGATGAGCCCCTGGGGCTCAGCTGGAGGCTGCACTGAGGGAGTCTTGTGGGGAATGAGCAGGATGAGCAGTTAAGCTTTCTTGCTTACAGAGCAAGAAGCTGGCAATTATAAGCAAGCCAATGACCTCCAACTATCTATGATAATTTATTAACCATGTATTAAAACATCTTTTAATAATTTACTCCACTTTTAAAACCTTCTATACACGGTGTGGCCAAAGCCTGGCTTGAGTCAAAACATTTGTAAATCAAATCACCAGGTTATCTGTTTTTTCCCCCTTGTTAAAAATATAGGCTGGAATTGAATAAGATGAGAGTTTGAAGAGGCTCTACTGGAAATAGTACCACAGTACTGCTGTAAATGTTGTAAAATCTCAATAAATAAACTTTATTCTTTTAATTGATTCCATTTACACAATTCAGCATGATATTACATCTGCTTTGCACCTCTTTGATCTTGATCCTATACAGAAGAGCTCTGTAATGTACTAGATGAAGGGAAGGTAAGATCCAATAGTTGGAAATCTGATTTCACCTGTCTGTAATTGAGGGTAATTGTCTCCTGGAACAGATTACCAGGGCATGTTGTTCATCATTTGATGCCTGTGTGTCCTGGCTGCAAGTCCTCTAACTATGGTGCTGTAGTTCTGCAGTATGTTCTTGATCTGGATGCAGCAATTCCCCATCTGGCATTACTGAAAGCGCTTCTGGCTCATTATTTACTACTCCCTTACATCCTAATTAAGGTGTTTTTTTGAGGGTTTTCTTTGACTCTTTCTGTTTGGGTTGAAAAACTGCTTGGAGGTTGGAAGGCTACATGCTAACATCTCAGTTAATGGGAAGTGAAAGCTTACTTACTAGTAGAAGGTGTCTACTACCAGAGGGATAAAAATTTTGCTTTCTAATGCTTGTAGTATTTCTTGTTGTTTGATACTAGTCAAAACAGTCAAATTTGAAGGAAATGTTAGAGGTTTTTCTTGAGACTAGACTAAAGGTAAGAGAGAACAAGACCAGTGACAAGATAGTCACAGCCTGATATTTTCCAGAGTGTAGAGTTTTATTGAAATACTTGGTATCACATACTGGGACTCAGGTAGTTTTAATGTCTCATAATACAGCCTAAAGAAGTACTTTTACACTTCACAGACTTTACAAACTGGACAAGCTGGAGGCAATCCAAGGAGCAAAGACAAATAGATGGAAGGATTAGAGGTGCTGTTAGGATTTAATCTCTTAGATTAATCTCTAAGAGCTTCGCTTAGCAGTATGTTTGTAAGACTTCACTATGTGTAGTTATGAACAAGTGAAACCAGACATATCAAAACGTTAACAAGTTTGGTTAAAGCCCTTGGGGACAAAGCCCTTGACTTCCTTGGGGAAGTCAACTGCAGTGGTGCGCTGAGGCAGGCAGAGTCTGCAAACGAACTTTAAGAACTAAGGGCTGTTGTCTTGATTGCAGGGATTATGCCCCAGCCCTACTGATCTGGACATAATACTTTCTTGGGACTTCAAGAGGCCAAGTTTTAAAGGCTGACATTTGAGAGTAGTTTCTGAGGAACCTTTGGGAAGTTGGCTGTATGTTCTGCTGTAGGCTGTTCCCTTATGTAGTTCTGTGGCACTCTGCTGAGGTCAGAAAATACAGCTTTTCTTTCCTTCAGCAAATTCAGAAACAAAATCTATTTTGTTGAGTTAAATATTCAACCAGTTATGATTAGCTCAGTGTCTTGGTGGTATTTGGTTATTCTAGAACAATATGTCCATCTTACGCTGCAGTGTGTTCTTCTGTATTAAGTACACAGCTAACTCTTGATGCTTCCTGTACTAAAAGAGAATAGGTAGAAGGTCCTTGGAAGTGTCCAAGGCCACGTTGGAGTGGTTGAGTGGAAGATGTCCCTGCCCATGGCAGGAGGGTTGGAACTAGATGGGCTTTAAGGTCCCTTCCAATCCAAGCAGTTCTGTGATTCTGTGGGTAGGTCTAACAGCAAAGCAAAGATACATAGGAGCATGTAGATAAAAAAATAAAGAACGGAAAGATAAGTCAGAGTCACTGCTTTTCATGGAGCACAGACATCCTTGAACCACAGCTGTTCAGTCTGCTTGGGGCAATGTCTGCAAATGCATCTGATATGCTCCAAAACTCCAGCTGCCTTGTGTGTCTGCTACTGGGGCATGGGTGAATTACAGTGGGTTACCTGCTTCTGACTAATTGAGAGTTAGCTCTGATGGAGTGATGAAAATGCGTTGGTGGCTTGTATGTGTTTTTGTGGGAAGCTGGGAAATTAGGAAGATGGCTTAAGAAAAGCTGTTCTTCCTTTCCTAACTTATTCCTACCACTTTTGCACGTGGCTTCCAACACACATAGCAATTTCGGTTTTTAGTATGATCCAGTTGAGGGGGGGTGGGGAATAAAACCCAAAGCTGCAGGGTCAGGTCTTTGTCTCAGTCACATCAATGTAAAATCAGATTACTTGTACACATCAACAGTTCCAGATTTTTGCTTTGTGTACATGGAGCCCTGGGGAGCAATGCTGTTTCAGAGCAACATCCTAGCATTCATTTGTGAAGTTGCAAAGATTGATTAGATCCATCATTAGAAGAGTTTTTGAATCAGTGCTTTCCTACCAGGAGAAAGTGGACCCCTGTTCCAGCTCCTCCTTCACTTGCAAGGGGAAATGTGGGTCTCACTCATCTCTTAAACAAATCTACAGGTTTCCTTAATATCTGATGACTGGAAGTAAGATCCTGTGCATTTGCTTTCAGGATGTTGCAGTCCAGATTTGGGGTGGGTTTCTAACTGAAACCATTTTTCTGTACACACAGCTCCTGGACTGTTTTGGGATTCCTGTGCTGATGGCTTTGTCGTGGTTTATTCTCCGAGCAAGATACAGGCTGATACATTTTCTCGCTGTTGCCGTCTGTTTGCTGGGTGTGGGAACAATGGTGGGTGCAGACGTTCTGGCAGGGAGGCAGGACAGTGAAGGTAAGGAGTCCTTTATTGTGGGGGGAAAGAGCAGAGAGATGCTTTCTGCTGTGGACAGGAACTTGTAAAGTGGAGATAGTAGCAGATACAGTTCTGTTTCAAAAGAGAATGTGTTGCTATTTTTATTTCTTGTCCAAGAAGAGGAAATGTTGATTTTATGGGGAGCTGTGGAATTTCTTTGCTTGTATGTTTGGATATTTCTTCCACCTTAAAAAACCTCACTTGTGTTAAGTTTAAATTTTGCTGCTGTCCATTAGATGTGATGGAAAGTCTCATTCCTGAAAGCTTGTTCACTTTGACTATCATGTGAGATGGTTTAACAGAAGAAGCTGCCTCTCCCTGCAAACCTTGTCTTGTTTGTACAGTATCAACCTGCTGGCAGCCAGACTTCTCTGATTTGCAGTTTTCTCTGAGTACGAGTACTAACTAAAAAGTTGCTCACAGCTGCTAACTTCTCAGAGGTGTCTTTAGCAGCCCCAACAGAAATGATCCATGTGTCCCCAAGGTCACAGCCTGGAAAGCAGGGGCTTACTATGGGAGTGCAAGAGGAGATGGGGCAGGATGCCGGGATTCCTGGGACCTCTGTGAGGGAGGCTGGGCTCTGGGGTCCTGGAGCCAGCTGGGTGCAGATAAGGGCAGGTCTCATCTTCTCTATGACAGGTGCCTGAATCAACCCATATCATAGTGATCTTATTTTGAATAAGAATTTTGAATTTTCAGAGCCAGAGGGTATGAGAGAAGGTAAATTTCAGGGCATTGCCTTCATCAGGCAGCAGAGAGATAATCCTATATGGTGTTATTTTGGGGCCTTATTGTAGATAAGACATAAGACAAATTGAAGTTTAGCTTTACTGCTATGTGACTCAAGTGTCTTGGTCCTGAGGGAGAAGAATACTTTCCTGAGACATTAGGCAGTTGTGCTTTATTTGCTGACCTGGGGATCCTTACTGCTGCTTACCCTCACATTTTAGACCTATTTTCTTAGTGATTGCTTAGGGAAGGAAATTTTAAACCAATCGAAGGATTTAAACAGCAGTGATCCTCTTGCTATTTAGCTGATGCACAGAGACATTTAATGATGAGTGATTGTAGCACAGGGAGTCTCATTTGCAGTATAAATACATCGCAGCAGGACACATGGTACCACCCATCTGCAGTGCCCGCTTAGGACCTGTCATAAACCTGAAGCTGAGTCCAGATCTCTCCAAAATCAATAGATTGATTTTAGCAAGGCTTGAATCAGGCCTTACTGCAAAAGTGGGGACAATATTCTTGAAATGCAGAGAGCATGTCTAACTGGGCATTTGCTCAATTCCCCTACAGTGCCTATGGTCAGCAGAAGTAGAATTTGACCAGATGATACAGCAGTGTCTTGGCTGGGATGAGATGTAACTGCTGGGTTTAGCTCACTCCACACTGTGCAGGGTGAGGTGAGCAGGCAGCAGAGTCTGTGCTCAGACACTCCTCTGCACACACAGGAAGTGTTTCCTTCCCCCTTCCCCTGGAATGAGCTAGGAAGATAGAGATGTTCAAGATAAATTTGCTTGCTTTTTTAAGGAAAGTTAAAAAGTGTTTGCGGCATTACCCTTATTGTGGATTAATATTTCTGTACAGGTAGTGACGTGGTGATTGGAGATGTCTTAGTGCTTCTTGGTGCTTCTTTGTATGCCATTTCTAATGTGAGTGAGGAATACATTGTGAAAAATCTGAGCAGAGTGGAGTTTCTAGGAATGGTGGGCTTGTTTGGGACTATTATCAGCGGTCTACAGCTGTAAGGATCTAATATTTATTTTAAAACTAATTAAGAATATTCTACAGATGATTGTTTGTATACCCTGAAATGATGTTATTAAATTCTTTGTTACATCTGTATTTGGCCTATATGGGAGTCCTTCCATTTGAATTGATTTTTGTTGCTGATCAGCATCTGTTTTATATCCTTTTTATTTGCGGTAATCTTATTACAGCAATTCTAAAGCTGAACTCCTGCAATTGAACGCATAGGATACTTGGCTGTATTTTTGATTTTGTTGATGCTCATGAGGACACTCAGTGTGCTGAGGACTGTTCACAGGAATGTATTTCTTAGTGAATTTTCTCTGTGGAAAAGTTTAGGAGATAATTGTTAGCAGGAGATCTTCCATAATAAACTCAAGTTTAAAATGAAGCCGTGTATACTCTTACAAATAACCACATTTGAGTAACAGACCAGATGCATTTAAGTCTGTCTAATGAATTATATAGTCCTAATTTCTCATCATTATAGTTAATAATTGCCTCAAATGATATATCAAATAAAACCGAATCGCTGAAGGATTAAAACGCCTGTGAAAAAGGCATAAGAATTAAATAACAGTGCTCTTGACTTGCAGGCACTTTAATTTTCACGTCTTTTTTCATGTTTGTTAGATGTTTGAGTTAGTGTCATTCAGTAAAATTTGAAACAAAAAATGAATGGCTTAAAAATCAAAATGTTTCTTATATATTTTAGTAATTAAATTCTCTATTCAAGTATGATTTTCTTCCTTTTTTTACTGTATGATATCTTTTCTCTGACTCTAGAGCCATTGTGGAACATAGGGAGATAATGAAAATTCAATGGAACTGGAAAGTTGGTATGTGTGGGACAAAATAATGTGCATGTTACAGAACACTGGAAAATTGTAATCATTTAGACTTTGAATGGTGGGGCTTTTGTTTCTCTGAATAACAAGCAGCATTAATATTAAATTTCACAAGTTCATTTTCTTTAAACTTTGCAGCTCAGCAAAGAGAGAGGATCTGCAGGATTGAACATTAAAACAGGTTTTGCATTTTACATATAACTTGAAATAATTTTTCAGAATAAATTGAAATAAGTAAAAACGAAACCTGTTTAATTACTGACACGTTTGTTGTTGGAACATCCCAAGAACATTTTTCTGTTGTCCTTCCTAAATGAAGTACTGGAAAAATTGACACATTTTGACCTGAACAGAACTAAATGTTATCAAGAAATGTGGCTCTAAATTTCTTCAGTCAGCTCTTAAGTAGGAATGAATGAGAACTTTCTTGTATAGATACAGTAATTCTTGCAATACAAGGTAATCTTCCATGCTTTTCTCACATGCACATTCCCCTATCTTTTAGGAGATAAAAATGCATAGTTTTAAAGCATCTGAAGAATATCGGTGCTCTTTAGAATCATTGTTCTGTGCCTGAGGAGTAACTTGTCATCTTGTTTTGCAGCACTGCTGTTCACAGCCTTTGCCCTGTGCATGTTTGGGCTGTACAGCTTCATGCCAGTTGTGATTAAAGTTACCAGCGCAACCTCTGTCAACCTGGGGATTCTGACTGCGGATCTCTACAGTCTCTTCTTTGGGCTCTTCCTGTTTTTCTACAAGGTGAGTACATTCATTCCTTCACCTTCACATTCTTTCACTTACGTTTCTACTCCAAAATTATAAATAAAGTGTAATGTTCTTAGAAGCCCCAGAATAGTTGTTTGCACCTGTACATTTCTGCAGCTTCTATCATTCATTGTTGGCAGGTGTCAGTCAGGAGGAGCTTGCTTATTTAATGACAGAGCCTTGCACCATTAGCCAGAGAACCATTTTCAAACCATTTCACACTTGAAGGAATAAGTTAATGTTAAGAGATAGTAAATAATTTCCTGAGGTGTTCCAATAACTGAGTTCTCACTGAAAGCCATTTGTGGAACTGTATGTTACATCTGGTTCATTACTCCAAGTGTCCAAGGAGAGGGTTTGAATCTCCCTGTCCTGAAAGGCATTTGGTGTCTGAAAGAGGACCAGTGTGATTTTCAGAAAATAATATTTTCTTTCAGAACTTTAATCTGTTCATTATCAACATGTTGGGATGAGAATCAAGCTCTCTCAGTGCTGCTTCTGAGGAGTGACTAAAGGATCTGGAAAAATACAGATAAATGTATTATTCTGTACACTCTCCAAAAGGCAGTTACTTTTATTGTGCTCTAAAAGATTTTTGGCGGTGTCTGCTCAAGCTAAATGACAGTGCTAAAAGGATTTCATTCCACCCTCCACTTTTCATCCAGAATCACTTGTGAGAACCTAGCTCATTAAAGCAATTGGAGTAATTGATTCAGTCGCTCGGTAACTGGAAGGGCTGAGTGAGAAGCTTGTGAACTTTGCCTGGGAACTTAATTTGTATTATTCCATGTGGTTGCTTTCTCTTCAGCCAGAAGCTTTTAGGTCAGATTTGTTTTCTGAAAATGAGGGCAGTGCATAGTCTGGTAATGGTAGGATCTGACAACAGCTAGATTTTCCTTTTCGAGAGTCTCTTAGCTCAGCTTTCGTCCCTGTTTCGGGTTCCAAACTTTGCTTCAATCTACAAAGCATCCATTTAAAATGAATGCAGGATGCAAACCATACTTACCGTGTAACAACTAAATCCCTTCTAAGTTACTTCCAAACACGAATTTTGGCACCCAGATAGCTTAACTCAAGAAGTGATTATAAATTTATATTCATAATAGTGAAGAGGAAGAAGAGCTTTGGAAGGGATATATTAAATTTTTATTTTTCAGGTTTTTAGCTTATTTTGGGAAGAGGTTTTTCTGGGAGCAGGCCATCTCATAATTGCTAACAGTGAGGTATTCTGGTAGCAAAAAGGCAAAATGAATTAGGGAAGACTGGGATTATGTTGAGAGAACTTCAGATATTTATTGAAATAGGAACTTGCATCTGGGGTTAGAAACAATGAAGTTGCAAAAGAGGAGCAATAATAATGCCACGTCTTTAGTAATCAGAGGATCTGAGATAACCATGAACTGAGAGAGCCCAATTTTGACATGGCTTTTAGCAGTAGAAAATCTTATTGTGAAGGTAACCATATAGTTTCTTTACCTATGGGGCAAAGAAACCAAGCAGGATGTTTGCTGGATTAAAAAGCACTCTGGACGTAGGAATCTACAAGCAAAAATAGAGGGAATTGCTCTGTATTCCCCATTATCACATGGTATTTCACAACAAGCTGCTGGAGGCTCTGCTGGGCTGTAGAGTGGACAGAGCCATGGAGAGCTCTGTCTGTGGTCTGAACCTACTCCGAAACAAACTTACACAAAATACCACAGGACCACAGACAGTGGCTACAGCAGCTACCAGGAATTGATAAAGTTTTGACTTGTGCACAGTGTTTTGCTAATGCACTTAACTTTTTGGTCCCAGCCATGTCTGTTTTAAGTGATATGTGAATTTTGCATGCCTGTTTTGAACTGGTTTTTATTTTTTTTATTTTACTCCATAATGAATCCGTGCTGTGCCTCCTAATGATCTCATTATATACATACCTGTAATCCCCCAAGAGATATTGAAAAAGGTCTTCAAACGCTTCTGTTGTATAAACCCCTGTGGAAGGGAGTATACTGCACAAAGACACTAGATGGAGATATAGTCCTCCAGTAACATCTAAAGTACTCTCTAGGCTCAGCAGTGGGAATGAGGATATGCCTGAAATCAGTGTCTGAAGCAATAAAGTTGTTGGAATATTTGAAATGTAAAAAAAAAAAAGAAAAAAAATCCCAGGGAAAGAACACTGAGTTCTCACCAAAAACAAAAGGGAATAAAAGAGAGAGTGTAGGCCTGTTGGAGCAGCATGGATAATGTTCACCTGTGTCAATAGCTGCAAACATGCAGGCAGGCCTTAAGTCACAGCTACACTTCGACAGCTTTGGCACCCTGCCTTGGTGACTGTATCCACTCCTCAGTTCACTCCTCAGAGTTCACTCCTCATGCTAGCCAACAGCTCCAGCCTCGTGCACACTGCACTGTGAGAGGGATCTGCAGTTCTCTGACTGCCCAGCCACAGGCCCTTGCATGCAGGCACATGTTCACTCAGGGCTGGAGAATTTGTGTAGGTGATTGGATACAGCCCTAGGCTCTGCCCATTTGATGGGAACAGGTCAGTCAGGGGTATGACCACAGGTGATCCTGCTGCCTCTGTTGGGATAGTTCAGAGCTTGATGCGTCCTCCTGTGTGTAGTGAACGCTTGAGTGCAAGCTCCTCAGGCAAACAGCCAACAAGGTGAGGAGAGAGGGCACTTAACACAAGGCCACTGTGTTTCAGTCTGCTTTTCCTTTTGTGTGTTGCCATCCAAGAGTTTCCAAGACGAGTGACTGCCAGCTAGGAATTGCAATGCCTTAATTATAGATGCCTCAGTCTTTTTTGGATGAGAGTCCACTGTCTGGGTCCTACCATTCATTTCATCCTGATAAACTAGAACATACTTTTCAAGCATGTCTAAGGAAGCTAAAGAAGTTGAAGGATGTTGACAGAGGTATGTAGAATATGCTATGTCCTTCCTCCTAGTGTTTAATCAGTGTGGTTTGACAAAGGGAATATGGAGGATTTTAATAAACCTGCTGAAAAGTGTTCCTGGCTGTGGATAACTTCAACACTTGGTATTATTGGATCTGGTGTTGTTTATCTTTCTGTCAAGGTGGATGAATCTTGGCAATTATTGGAATTTTAACAGGCAAGTGAACAATAGAGTGCCTGATGTACCTCTGCAATTCGTACTCTTACCTATCACCACTCTTCACAGAGCTCAAATATCAATCTTGTAAAAGGAGCCCCAGCCTCCCTCCCTTCAAGGACTTATTGGCTGTAGAGAGCAAACTGGTTTTGATCCAGTAATAACACTTATCTAGTCCTTCAGATGATTAAGAGATCTATGTAGAGAACCAGCTGCTCTGGTGACTTGGAATAGCATAGGGATTCATCCCTTGGCAGAACCTGAAATACTTGCATGTGCTGGATCAAAATTCTCGTAGAGGTGAAATGTTTCAGCATTCATGTGTGCAGACAACTTTCTTTCAGTATGACTGTGTTTACACCACACCAAATGCATTACATTTGTTCTCTCTGTTAAGATTCTTGTATGTAGACCTGAGGAAACTCCCTGTCCAACAGTCTTGGGAATGAGACGCAGAGAAAACCAGCCAGTGGCCCAAGTCTTTAAGTAAATGGAGCTGTTGAATTTTGGGTTTCGGACCTGAATCCAGCTTGTGGTGATAATCCTTATAAAAATAATTCTTACAAGGAAGGGTAGCTTTCACATTCTTGAAACAAGGCAGCATTGGCATGTTCTTACATGGCAATGTTCTTATCAGGCAAAACTTAATGCATCTCTTTCTCTCCTCTGCCAGTTTTCAGGTCTTTACATCCTGTCCTTTGTTATCATCATGGTGGGCTTCATCTTGTACTGCTCCACTCCTACTCGGACGGCAGAACCCACGGCCCTGCCGCAGCCTGGCAGCACCGGCTTGGACAACGCTGGACTAAAGCTCGAGGAGAGCGACAGTGAAACCCCAGCCATAACTGTGCAATTCACAAGAGGAGAAACTCTGGTGGTCAGCACTGATTAAAGAAATGGCAGCACTTCAAAACAGAGCTTTTTTTTTAATTGACAAATTTCCCTCAAATATTAATCCAGAGAATTGTCCTACTGCCAAGGCACATGTCATACTGTGCTGGGTTTAATGCACTGGATAAACTTTAAAGGCCGAATCCTCAATCAGTGAAACTGTATTGATTTGCCCTTGCAGAAAATTTGGCCTTTAGAAGAAGACAGATTAGTATTTATGTGGAGTCTCTGCAAAGTGAGAGACTGTTATTTTTAAGTGCTTAATTAACTTAACAACAAATGCTTGGGGAAAAAACTAAGCCAAAGCAAGCTCTCAGGTCACTAAGTGGAGCAAATAATGTTTTATATTGCATTAGGGACCTAAACCTGCACGATGCTGTCTGAGGGCTTCATGGTTTCCACCCCTCAGTGCTGGATGCCCTCAAACAGCATCTTGCAAAAGCCACTCAGCTTCTCACAGGACCTGGTTCTGCAAGCCTTCGTACATTCATACACCTTCTATGTGCCAGTGGACTTCATTCCTCTATGGAAGGATTTGCTGCCTACATTCCACCCAAATGTTCATCTCTTCGTATTGCTGCACTCCCTGTTGCAGCTGGGGCTGCTACGTGTATTTTATTTTGAATTTTGCTAGTATGGGAAGTAGGAATATGTGTTTTTATAATTCCTTCTGTTTGTCTCTGTGACCTCTTTTTTTGTGCATTCCCATTAGCGGTGGGGGAGGCAAAGGCAGTCTCTTCCGCTCTTCAGTAGAACTGAAAGTGGGGTTTTCCTCTGGATGAGAAAGCAAAAAGGTTTGAACGGAAGTTCACTTCTCAGTGAATTTCTCCCTGAAATGGAACACATTTCTGCTGAAAGAGTTGTAATAAAATTGGCATTTCTTCAAAAAATTGAATCATCTAAGCCAACTCTCATTGCAACAATAATGACATAATATCCAAAAGGTTATGTGCTTTCAGTAGGTACACTGGCGATTTTCCTACCCCTCTTTATATTTACAATAAATGATTAAAAAATACAAGGCTGTAGTTTTAAGATCAATAAAACCATACTGGGGTTTTATTTTATTTTATATTTTGTATAAGCCTTCAGAGCTCAGGTGTATGAAGTAACAAAAGAATAAAGAATTCAGCAGCTGGAGAGTTGGTCTTGGTTTGCTTATTTTTTAAGCTACGATTTCTTTACTGCTCAAAATTGTATTGATTAATTTTGCCAACCAAATAATTATTTTACTTGCTAAGCTTTACTCTAGAAGGAAATACGATATTTTCTGAAGATACGGTGTTGAAATGACACAGACTGGGTTTGTGCTTCTGGTGTAGTTTATTCAAGCAAAGTTTTCCAGGAAAAATCTTACCTGATGGTTATTTAACAATAGGAAAACAGAAGTTCAACAGATACCACAGCAACGATCACTGCTTTTTCACTGTGGGGTTCATGCACATAAGGGTGAACAGGTGCTGATGTTTTATGAAAAGCATTTGGGTCCTCTCCCATGAAGAATGCTTCGAGGGGGGGTGGTATTTATTTTATTTTCTAAAATTATATGATATATGATCAGTGCAACATAATGTAGATTTTATCTGAAAGTACACAGAAGTGTGTATTGACTCAGACTTTGGCCGGTCTTCAAACACAGGACCATCTTGTGGTGTGGTGTGAGTGCTCAGGCAGTAGCTCATCTTCTCAATACATAGACCACTGAAACCAAAATTGTGTAAAACATGGGTGAGATTCTAGGCACAGCCTGGATTTTTTCTTCCAAGGCTTTTAAAATCTGACTGTAATAGAAGGTTGGAATCTGATTCAAGCAAATTGGGCCAGATAGAACCTTTGCTGAGCTGCAAGGAGAGGGGAGCAGTGTGGGGCAGCTCAGATTCCCCGGCATGGACACTGGGACACCTTAGTGATTTGACACTTATATTCTGAGTTAAAAACTTTAAAACTCTGTCACAGTTAGAGGCTGTGATTTAATTTCTTATGCTGTGATTTTACCCCAAACAAAAGATTTCCTGGCGTATTGTGGGTAGCTCAGGCTAACGTGTGCTAATGCCACCGAGAAGGTCTTTCAACCTCCCAGTGAGGACAAGGTTGATATTTTTTTTCAATCTTTCTGTCAATGACTCTGTGCTCTTGCCATCCTCATGATGGCTCCCATTTATCTCCTTGTGACCCTGCTGGATGCAGGGGCCTCCTCTGACAGCCTGGGACAGTGGCTAGCCACATGCTCATGGTCATGCACACCTAGTGTCCTACCTTTCATCATCTTAAATTTCTACTGCATCCCTGTGGAACAGCTGTCGGGGTGGAGTGGAGGCAAAGTTGACTTGCAGAAGAGTTCTGCATCACAAACCCGCACCATGGCGTGGTCCACACTCTGGGCACACGAGGTACTTGAAGCCTGACCTTGAAGAGTCCTCAGCATGGGGTGCTGGTGCCCTGAACCTGCTTTGTATGGGAGGGGGCCAGATATATCAGTCGTCCTTGCTGTCTGTCCCATGAATCAGAAGAAGTGGGTGCAGACTGTTGAGAGATGGATGCATTGCTTCAGAGCACACGTGACACATGTACTGCTCGTGGGGAAACAAATGTTCGGTTAACGAATTGCATATGCCAGATCCTCTGGTACCTCTGAGACAAGGTGCCTGGGTGAGTCTTTAACATAAACCATTCTGGAATATTGGAATAAGCTGGAGAAAAAGAAATCTATCTGTCACTTGCATTAAACACAAGAATCCAAATAAAAATGTGTGACATCCAGCCTTCCTCCAAGGTTTGGTTACAAAACAGCAAGAGTTATCTGGCATCAAAATGTCACGGTGTGTTGGGAAATAAGAAGTTAGTGTGTCACTAATTGAGTCCTAACATCTCTAGAGCCTGAGGGCAAGGATGGGCTTGTGGACATCAGCTATTTTAAGGTTTCTGACCTTTTCTAGGTTGCATATACAAAGTTCTACACTATGTGATGTCTGCAACAAGCACATCAGTTGTTGTCAGCACCATTCATTCACGCTGTTTATTGGGGGATATTTCATTGTGTTATATATATGCTTGTCTTCAAACTATCTATTTCAATCAATTTAGGAGGTTTGACAGAGAGAAACTGCACATGCTTCGTGATCAATCATGAACAATTTTGAGCAAGCAGACAGAGATTCCTAAAAATGCAAAGTGAAGGATCCTGTGACTGGTTTGGTCTTTCACCAAAATACAGCCTCCTGGCAATTCCAGTGTTATACCTGATGAGAATCCAATGAGCTATGATGTTATAGATTTAATGTTTAACTTGAGGCTACCCCTAAACATACATTTATCAGACAAACAGCATCCAAAGTATTGGAACCTCACTCTCTTGAGCTCTCTCTTTGCAGTCCTTGGAGGGAGCAATTCAGCTCTCCCTTGAAGATGCCAATATTTATTTATTGAGTTTGCTTGTTTTGGGTGCCTACTTTTAAGTGGAGCCAAGCCAAACCTAGAGACTCCAATCAAGTGCAACATCCAGTCCTTATGGACATTGGTGTCTCTGTAGTGAGGGGCTATACAAACTGAAACATTTACAATTTATGTGATAGATAAAAGAGGCACTGAGAGACTTCCTTAGCAGCTATGGGAAGGCCATGGCTGGTTCAACAAGGTTTTGTGTGCAGTGGTATCCAAAATGCGCATCCTTCACTCCTCTCCTGATACAATTTAATTTTTCTCTTGTATAAGAGCATTCAAGACTGAAAGTTATAGATTTTATAGAAAAGAGCCAGAAGGAAAAATCTGATTTCTTGTACAACACGAGTCAACATATTGCATCTGATTGCTCGCAAGTAAAAAACACAGCACTGTACCAGCTGCTAGCCAGAAAATTAACTCTATCCCAGCCAAAACCAAGAAAAAGATGTAGGTTTTAGTCATGTTGCAGCATTTCTTTAAAATCTTGATATTAAATTCTCAAAGCAATATTGAATTAATCTCTTCTGGAAGTATGAGGTTTGATTTTATTTTCATGAGCTGGCTCTTGGACATATAAAGTGTGAAGAAAGTTACAGTTCTCAGAGCTCTCTGAGAGTAAACAGCCTCCAAAAGCAGGTTTCCTGCCCTTCAAGACTGATGTATTTTTGTTAAGCTGCCAGCTCGGAACAGTTGTGATATTTTCATCTTAAATGTATGGCCTGGGGTCAGTATCACTGAACTCAAGCCCATGACATCACCCTATTAAAAATAAACTATTTCACCAGCTCATCTCCAGCCTGTCTCCCTGTGTCAATACCAGGAGCAGAGCTTGTGCAGCAAGGCAGAAAGATCACTGGCACTACAGGTGAATATGTGTGTTTCATCTCCAAAAATGGTAGTATCACAGTCTCCAGAGTACTCTGAAAGAGTGGACAACATCTATTGAAACTGCATTACAGACAGCTTCCAAAGAAGGCATTAAAGAAGATGGCTTAAAAAATTACAGAGACATATTATTATTGTACAGAATGAAATTTTGATATTTTTTTTGAGATGTCAAAATGTTTTTATAGAAATACCAAAGTTTATTATGTACTGATGCCTGGAAACAGTACAATATCTCCAGAAGTACCCATCACTGGAAGTTTATTTAACCAGCAGCTGGTGATAGCAGTTGCAGTTCTTTGGAATAATCTTGATGTTACAGCAGTCCAGTGCAATGTTGCTGCTCTTCAGCACCATCTGTTGACACTGTCTCTAGTTATTTTAGTTAGGAACAGCAATCATATAGGCAAAAGTGCACCTTCCCCAACACAACCATGTAATTCAGTAAATGCATGACCAAGGGGGTGATTGGAAGTAAGGTAAACGTAGCAGAAAAAGGCTGCACAAGAGTATGGCTGCTTGCCAGTAGTCCAGAAAGAATGGGTTCTGCTTTAACCCGTTGTTATTATTTAATAAACCAGAAAATTCATCCATACACAGATGATTGTAACAAAGTAGGGAATGTTTTAAATTTTAGCTTCAAAATTTTGGGTCACCTTTCCTTGAAAATTTGACCAAAACTGTGGCAAAATTCAAACTGATGGAGAAATCTTGTTCAGAGTAAAAAAGATGCCACCAATCTCAAACAAGTCAACACTTCATGTTCTGATAATAATGTATGTATATGCATAATATCTATGCCCTTGAAAAATCAATGAGTATTTAAAAACCTGCACAGGTGCAGGATACGACTTGTGTTCTTGCTTTGCTGTATTGTTTGTGGCAGAATGCTTTCAAATCAGTTGTAAGGAGACTGTGATGCTCCTTGAAGCTCAAAAACCTTTGCAATTTGTCTCCTTCTGCCATCAGTATAAATGCCTGTTGGACTTCCCTGGAGAAATTGCTTTCATTTAATCAAGTGTATATGTTGCATGTGTTAAAAAAAGAAAACCTGCTGTGTAATCCTATCTCTTGCAACATCTGTAAATTGATTTTCTTCCTGAGAGCAAGAATGATTTGTAACTCACAACAAAGCTAAAGTAGCATGACTAAATTAAGAGGAGCATTCAGGCAGCTGGAATGCAATTACAGCATCAATGCACTTGCTGCGTTAATGTGATATTAAGGTTATGAATGTAGTGAAACTGGAACCAGTTTGCACAAAGATGCTCTTCCTTCCTTCCTACAGTGTTTGTCAGCTCGTGCTGACATGGAAATGTCTGTGTTAGCTGAACAGGACCCGAGGACTACCTGCAGGTTTTGTGCGCGCAGACAGGAGATGCCACCTCAGCTCTGTGCTGCACCAGCTCATGGCAGCGATGCACGCTGTGCTCTGTCAGAGAGATTTTGCTCTTATCCCGCTTGTTTTCCTCAGTCTAAGGGAGGCAGGAAGTGAGTGGTTGTCTCTTTGCACAGGAACACCGAGAGGCAGGGCAGAGTGCTGGGCACTTCTCACCCACCCCTAACTCTTCCAGGAGCTGCTGTCGGGCTTCCCCTGGGGCAGCAGGAAGAACCTACAGGAGTGCAGCCCTCGGCTGGGATGCACTGCAGCTGCAGTGGCCTTCTCAGGGTCTGAGTTTCCAGTGGAGTATCATTTACCAAAGATGAGCGTCCCGTGATCTCTGCAAAGAGCATTTACTGCAGCAATAGAGCTGCCATGGGCCCTCCGGCAGCATCGGTCTGTGCTCACAAGGACAGAAGGAAGGTACAGGGCCCCAAATCATCTTAACTGCAGTGAAACCTGCATCCAGCCTTGTGGGAACCACTGAATACCTCGGTTCTGTTTCCCTGACTGGCCCGGTGGTTCCCCGCCCCTTTTCTCCTTGTGTGCCGGGGCCCCGCCTATGTCCCGACCCCCCTGCCCAGAATGCTCTGCCCCACTCCTGTATAAAAGTCGTTGGTTTGTCCCTGTTCGAGGCTTTTGTCACTGGTTTTCAGCATGGGATAAACTTTGCTGCTGAAATCTACACGGGAGTCCTTCCCGTTTTTTACTGCCGGTGTGTCGGAAAAGTCTGCCGGTGCCAAACCCCGGCACGGCACCCGACACAGCCTCACTTTCTGGAGCCCACCTCGACATACACAGGTGAAGACTTTTCCTGGAAGGAATTTGCAGCAGGATGTGAGGAACACATGGCAGGATCTGGAGTTACCTCAGCCCTCAACACTGGTGAGGACCTCAACCAGATGCCAAGTGCAGGGTTGCTACGTAAATCTGGGATGCATCAACTCTGGATGCAAATCACTGCATGAGACATGTTTTGCCGAGTCAGGTCACTGGCACAGCCTTATGGATGTGTTTTCACCAGTAAATAAAAGAGGCTCTTTTCTGGCTGTAAGCCAAAACTGCAGGTTCAGCCACAGCTGAGACCTTGCTTCTGCAAAGAGGAGAGCATCCCCATCTTCACAGCAGCTGATATGTAGAAGGTCTTGAGAAACACCGGGAAAACACCGTATTTAACTTAATCCTTGCATTTGTTTTCCCCCTTCCTGTTTTGCTTTATACTAATACATTTCTTTGCTTTTCTTGCCATGGAAACCTTCCTCTGCTTTTGTCTACTCAGCAGAAAGGGAAGAGCAGTGGGAACAAAAGAAACCCTCTGTCAAGCTGGCTGCCTCACATAGACTTGCAGTAACAGCAGGTTTTTCTGAGAGACTGTGTAACATCATGGACCTTGCCTGGTGCCCACGCTTTGGTCTCCTGGAGTGGCATAGGGCTGTAAGCTGTGCTTAGAGCTGGCAGCTGCCTCCCCTGCCATGGTACTCGGCCCTTGTCCTCCCTGGGCTCAGGGGAAATCTCTGAGATGCTAGTTATCATTCTGGGGGTTCCTTAGTTGCAGAGTCTGAAAAAGCATGAAGGGTGAGTCACAGTGAACCAGCAGAATGGTCTCCTCTCATGGAACTGAGGCTGCACCTCACAGGCCCTGGCAGGTAGCACAAAGTTCTGTCTGAGTCTCCCAGGAGAGTGCTGGGGGCTGGAGAGGGCTGTGGGAACCCTGCCCAGTCCAGCCTTATCCGTGCTGCCCACCTGGAGCGGCCCTTGGCAGGAGTCATATGGTGGATGTGGTCTCAGAGGATACTGACTTGGATGTAACATAGATGATCAAGACAGCAAGATCCAGGAGTCAGCAAGGAAGGTAAGATATTCGAGACCATTGACTGGCTCTGCATGCAGGTGGTGTGATACAGCTTGTGTCCCTACATCTCCACTTCCCTCCTTCAGGCTGGGGCTCCATGGATCTGCCTTCCAGGATGAGTTGCTGGTCTGTGCTTGTCTTCCCCGACTTTGCCTGGGGAAGTTCAGCCAGCACAGGCCACAGTTTGCCAGCCCTTACTTTATTTTCCATATGTCACCCAGTGAAGACTCTGGCAGAAGTTAGCTGCATCTTTGGTTAGCACAGGGCAAGTCAGTAGGGGAGGACCCAGTAATTCCTCCAGGTCCTTGTGTGCACCATGATCCTGTTGTGACAGGAGACCGAGCAGGGTTAAATGTGCCAGGCCCACCTCACTCATACTCCAGGTTCCTTTTATAATGTCCTTTGCTACTCTCTGCTGTGTGATTTCTGCAACAAATCACTTGGATATCAGGAATCTGCACATATTTCACCGAGGAACAAGCAGTGATGAGCATTAGTGCAGACTTCATTAGTGCTGGTGTGATGGCAGTCTCTCAAATGTCAAATCTGTGCACATGCCTGGGCCCTGCTTTCTTCCAGCAAGGTCTATTTTTGTGAAAGGACAGCTCGGGAATTTTCAGAGCACACACTCTTCATCCCTTAATGCTGCTCTGCAAAGTCAGTATTTTCCACTGTGATGGGCTGCAGTTTTTGGGATGAGGGAGAAATGAGTCACCCAGAGGAGTGAGTGAGATGCTTCAGAGGCTCCAGTGAGCTACTACAACTGCTGCTAATAAAACATGTAATGCTGTATCACACACCCATCTGGGTTTTCTGTAGGTCTTTTCAAAACTCCTTGTAAGTTTGAGGTGTCTGATGTCTTTTGTCTACAATTCCTTCACAGATTTTTCATTCGTTTTTGAATGGCTGCTGGGAAAAAAGGTACTGCATTGAGGGAAAGGAATGATTTATCCGAGCATGAAAGACATTTCAAAAGACAAATGTCCCAACCCAGGCTGTTAACCTTAGGACTCCAACATGAGGATTATGGTCTACTGAGAGCTAGCAACTTTTTTTGTGAAGAAAAGGACCTTTCATCTCCGTATTGAGTGAGGAGAAGTGAAGAACTGCTCCCCTTTCTTTCTGCAGCAGAGTACGACTGTCTTTAGCAGCATTATCAGGCTGCTGGCAGAACTCAAACTGAATTAAGACTGCTTTAAAGAACACTTACATTTTTCTTTTCAATTTGCTTGTTGTGCTAAGAAGTTTTCCACAGGGACTGCCTCAATTTGCCCCAGGTCATTTAACCACAATTCAGTTAGCAGAAGTGATGGATTAATTTCATTAAAATGATCCAATATTCAATTTTGATTGTAGTTTGGAGATGCTGCATGTTGAGTTACTCATTACTGGATCGACCTTTAGCCTCACAGAAGAACTCTTCTGAGGATTGCACCCCACATCCTCCAGACAAGGCTGACTGGTTCGTGTCCATGAGGTACTGACCGTGTATTGAAAACAAGACAGGCCTTAAAGTCAGTGCAGGGCGGGTGGTGACCTGTGTCCAAATCCTTCACACTCTCCCCTTAAAGCAGGGAAGACAGAGCAGATGACAACTGCCGATCTAACTTCTTACAGTAAGGAATTGTCATATGGATGCTTTTGTTGGATGAATTTTGGTCACATTCCTGGTTTAATTGACTAAAGCTGGCTAAAAAGAACTCGAATGCCTTGGTCTTCCCTTTCTGCCATCAGCCACAGCACGGTCAGTCTTGCCCCATGATGGACATGTCCTGAGCAGTGGCTGCTGGCAGCATGGTCTGGCAGGGGGGGTGAGGTCCTGAATGGCCCTATGGGCCCAGGAGGGAAGGTCATGGGCATGGTGCCCACCCCAGCTCTGCCTGCTTTCCCCCTCTGCTGCTGAAGGCTGCACGGACAAGTGGACATCAAGGTGCGATGGGGCGATTCGGAGTGACCCAAGGAAGAGCTCTGGCAGCCAGCCTGGGGGATGTGCTCCACAGAGGCACCCGTGAGGTGTGCCAGCATCCCAGCCCAGGCACAGTGCTGTGGAACGCCTGACCATCCTGTTGCTGAGATGTAACCCTGCCTCCTCCAGGGAGGAAAAGCTGACTAAAGACCCCCTTCGTTATGAAGGACACACTCTCTCTCCTGTGCTCCAATGCCCTGGTGCTTGCAATGAGCGCCCTTCTGCCAGCAAAGCCTTGCAACTGTGTTTGCAGCCACGTTCACAGGGTTCCAGTTCTGCCCAGCCCCTGGCAGCCTTTGATCCAGCACAGCATCAAGATGCAGTGGAGTTGTGTCCTTCTGGGACTACTTCCCATCCAATTAAGCTTCTGTGTGCTGTGATCTCTGTCTCAGTAGTAAGTTGATCCTCTGGCAGGGTATTCGATCAGAAATTAATTAGTGGGAGCAAAATGTGAATACATACACTGTTAAGTTTTTATTCTAATAACCTAGTTAATCATTTTGCTTCTTCAAGCAAAGAAAAATAGTGTGAATTCCAGCGCTTTGATCAGGCGTTGACATTTTGATGCTAAATTGCCAAGATAAGAATCCAGTCCAATAGTGTTTTACAAAAGCAATTTGAAAGTGTTTTGGTAGTTTTGAAAGTGCCCTTTCTGGAAGATGGCCCAGGCACTCAGAAAAAGGTCTGTGCCCCAACATGATACCAAAAAATATTGATGCTGTATGAGATGAGGAGGAAGTTGTGCATTATCCAGAGGTAACTGGATTGAACTGCAAAGTATTCAAGGCTTTAATTATTTTCCTTAGGCTCTGTTTGTGAGTGGAAGCTTTTGGGAATCTCAGGGATGCAGAGCAGGCTGCAGGAGAACACCCCCTCTGATGCCACCTTGCTCTGCTATTCCTGTCCAGCTGAAGCAGAACATGATTTTTGCTCCAAAGTCTAGCAACACTTATTTTTCTCTGTTTATTCTTTTCATTCATATTCCTCAAAAATGTACATGGACTTTATCTATTTGGTACAGATCTTCACCATCTGCTGGTGACACTCAATATTCTTATTTTGTTTTGAAGTGGCCTAATTGATAAGAGATCATGTTGCAATGACAGGTCTGCAGGCAGGTTGCAGAAGTCAACAGAAGCAGTCCCTTCTCACTGAGACAGACAGAGCACCGTCCTAGGAGGAAATCATGAGTTTGACCATTTACATTGGTATTTACATGAACAACCCATTTAACATAAACATCAGAGCAGATGGGCTCCAGCATTCCAATGCCCTGCAGCCGTGTGCAGCACTAGAATCCCAGCTCAGCAGATAATAGCACTAACAGGAGCTCCCTGTGTCCTGTAGGACAGGTCAGCGGTGCTCATCTGCAGGTTTACTGCACTAACAGGAGATGATTTAATGCTGGCATTTTGAAATTGATTATTTTACTGGGGTAGCACAAAGGCAAGGATGTGGGGGTGGGGTGGGGTGGAGCGCTTTTCCACATCTGGGACTCTACTTACCAGCTATCAGAATATTTTTTTGATTCTGAGCTTAGTTTTACATCTTTCCTTTCATATAAACCTTTTTATTTTGACATGAAATCACTAATGCAAGCCACTGGGACACTTGCCCTTAATGGGCTGTCATCATCACCAGAGTGCACAGAAATATTAGCTGTGGATCAGCTTGGAGTTGTTTGGAGCAGAGGGCATGTGACACACAGCAAAAATTGCTCATGGCCAAGTGGGATCATTCTTAGCAGAGTGAGCTTAGACAGGAATTTTGCATAAATCTGGCACCAGAGCTGTGGCATTTGTGCCCTCTGCTTGGTGGAGGTTGAGACTAGAATTCTCCAGCTTTCTCTATGCATCCCTTCACCAGCTGATTAGAAACCTCAAATCTTTGTGAACAGAAAAATGATTGGAAAACCTCTCTCACATTTCTCCAAGTTCAAAAATACAGTTCTGATAATTTGCAACATCATGGTAGGCTCCAGAAACTGGGATAGTACTCATCTGTTAGACACCATCTGCCTTGATACCCATAAGTTCTTTCTAAACAGAAGGGAACTGTAAGGAAAAGTAATGTACTGCAGTCTCGTACCTGATTTCTTAGCACTGGAGTGCCTTGAATAACCACTTTTGGTGTTAGTTTGGAAATAATGTCAATTATTGCTTCAGACAATTTCTGTCTATCCCAGCATATTTCTGCTGCTGGCCATATGCGGTGAAACTTCTGTGTTTTGTGAGTAGCTGGCATTAGCTGGTCAAGCACCAAATAGATTTGTTTGCAGTGACTTTACTGAGCTCTGTTTTGATCTTTAGATCTTCCTCCTTAGGAGTGCTGCCTTGCAGACAGCACACTTCAGTTTTAAGTCTCTGTCTGGAGAAAGACTTTCAACTGCAAAGGTGTTATATTTTCAAAGCTTTTTTCATCACAGATAAAGATCTATACTTGCCTACAGTCAACACCTTGGAAACACCATAAGCAAAATAGAAGCCATCAACACGTTGCATTAATAGTGTAGAAGTATTTAATTATTTATGATGAAGCTTCAGCATATTCTTGATATAAAACTTCAGTGTAAGAGAGTTGCCTTTAGATACACTTCTCTCTACTCACTACCGTACCACTGGGAACAGTTTATAGGGCTTTTATTTATCAGAGAACATCAGCAACATTTAGTTAACTTGGAAGAAGTGTATTTAAGGCATTTGGCATACAGGGGTTGTGGTTGCTGTTTGGGTAGGCAGGAGTCAGCACAGGCTTATTTGGTTTCTGCCAGCAGTACTGGCACAGAGGGGGTGCATGGAGGGCAGGTTACTTAGAAAGCACGGATATAAGGTATTTTATTACAGCTTCTCAAATAACACAATGAAACTGCCATGGTCTGAGCAGCTGTACTGATAGCTGAGACCCCAGGAGCTGAGCCAGGAGACTAAGCTTGCCGCAGCACTGGTAATTAAATAGTCATTTGATCCTCCAAACTCAAGTTTTCCAGGTATTAGAGCAGCTCCCTCTGTAAATGTTTCTGGAGTTAGAAACAGCTTATAAGGGGTTTGTTCCTCAACAATCTTAAAGGACTGGGAGCTAGAAATGGATTGGGAATACTAATATCTAAATATTATTATCTAAATGTTAATTTATCTAGACAGACAAAAATGTAATTTCCTCCCTGATGTCCATTAAAGGACCCTTTAATGTCCAACATTGATTTTATGTTGTAGCACCAATAAATCCAACATTTTAATTTGCCCTGCCAGAACAGGTGTCTCTGTGTCCCTCTCCTCTGCATATTTGGCTTTCTTGGGGAAGCTGGAGGTGGCATGAGAGAGTCATGGACACAGAGTTTGTGTTTCTGTCCTTGGCTTGTCTCAGGTTTAAATTAAACAAGTGTGACATGAGGTGAGGGCAAATGAGGAATATGGGCTGAAATGGTAAAACAGATTTGTGGGAGATAAACGCAGGTTTCTCAGAAGCACCCCTCTCACCACCAGCATCTCTCCTGCCACGTCTGGATGCTCTTACCCTGCCTTTCCAGGTTAAGTTTTCCCCTTTGCAAAAGGATCTTAACATTTCCTGCATTCATCCATTGCATCCAAATGTATAATTCCAGAGACTATAAATGAACTTTCATATACCTTCAGATTTACCAAGGCAAAAGATGTTAAATGCTCACTGATGTATCAAAAGATCAATGCTAAACATGGAAGTTGAATATTGTCTTCTTGAGATCCAAGTTGCCTGTTCCCACAGCCCTGGGGTGTGCTTCACCTTCCACAGAGGTGTCCAGATGTGTCACCCCTTGATGGAGCTTGAGTCACTGCATGAAATGGCTGGTAGTCTAAGTCCTGTCCTCAGGGAAAATGTCATAAGCAGCAGGATAATTAGGCTAAGAACACAGATTCACAGGCAGATTTTTTGCACATTTATTGGCACAGCCAGTGGATAGGAAAGAAAAAAGGTTAGAAATAAAGAATTATGTAGTCTTATACAGTAGCAGAACTAGAGGGAGTGAATTTCTCAGCTTCTGCTGGGAGTTCATCTTTTCTTTGACTACTGATAGCCTATACCTGCTGGGCATCACTTTTATCTCTGACTCAAAGGACACTTCTGAAGAAATTTCCTTCCCTGGCAGTTTTTACACTTGAAAAAAATCTCATGATCTAAGGCATTTCAAACAGGAAGAATAGTCTCTGGACCTACTTGCAAGAATGTTATCATGCTACCCTCTAAAAGCACTGGTTTTCCCTCTGTATGTGAAACAAAAAAGTGCTGAAGAAAAGAGAAGAAAAGAAGTCCAAGTACCAAGTCAATGTTCTTGGAAAACAACTCTGCATTTGGAGACATGTTTATCTAGCACTATGCCTGTGATGTTTTTAGTCACCTTGGGAGCTTGTGGATTCTGAAGATCTGAGATGAAGCTCTTGCCTTTTACCAAAAGTGAATTTCTTGCCCTTGTGCTTGCAGAGGAAATATGATCCAAGGAATAATAACAGCCTAAGTCAAGAGAACACCTTTGCTATTTAAAGAAAATTTTGTTTGGACTTGGAGGAATCTTGCTCATGATACTTAAATATTTGAACCTGGCAGTAGTAACACAACTCTCTGTTTCTCCACTTAAAACTTCCACAGGCTCTTCACAAAGTAATCATGGTGGTGACAACACTCAGGGACCTGAGTCTTCCCTATTTGTGCAAGAATTCACAGTAGTGGCACACTTTTGAGCTTTGGTGTTCTGAAACAAGAAGAGGAATAAGAAAGGCAGGATTCAAATCAAATTGTATATTGATTTAACTGGCTTAGATCCCTTCTCCAAGGAAAATGCTGCAAGAGCAGAGATCTGGACTTGATGATCTGAAAGTTGTATTCCTGTTTCCAGCTGAGATCCAGCTCTTCTCACAAGATATCTGTTGTGTAGGCAGGAAATGGGAAGTTTCTCACATTTTTTCAGCTCAAGAAAGTAGATGGAAACACAGTCATTTGCCATTTTGCAGGTATCTTATTTTTGTTCTACCAGAAATGTGTACCATTGAAATTACTACTGCATAAAAAGGATCATATTGAGACATGGTGAGATCCAAACTTCTTGAGCAGGCTTTTGTTTCTCTTCTGAAAAGTCCATATGGAGAATGGAGATGTTATGGAAGTCTTTCCTTTAGGTAGAGCATGAGAGCTCTTGGACACTTTTGTCTTACTCGGCAAATTGGCTATCACTGTCCTAGGCAAATAAGCTGCTCCAGAACAGCACTCCCTGTCATCACTGTATTCCCTAATAAAAATCACCTTTCCCATGTGGACAAGTATGAGGAAGGTCAACTGTCTTTCTATTCACTGTGTACCTTGTGCACATACATGGCAATTCTCTGGCACGTGGAAATTTGCTCCAGAGGCCCTTATGACCTAGGAGACAAGTTTTTAGACGAGCACCACTACTATGAACACACTAGATGTCCATGCACATCCCCTCAACTCCTGGGGCTCTTATTTGTCATCTTGTGAGAGAGAGCCTGGTTAAATTAAAACCAGAGGAGAGCATTAGCACAACTTCAGCACTCCTGCAAGAATCTGTTGCCACTCTCAATATCATCAAGCTCCGGCAGAGGAGGGGCTGTGGGTCTGTGGCCCAGCTGAGCTGCTGCACAACATGGTGCAGATTTTGAGGCTGTAAATGAGTTTTAATCGACAATGACAATTGTGTGCATCCATGTCTTTCCTGCAGAAAGTCCTGCAGAAACAAGAGCAATTATTCTGGTTAAAAACAAGGCTGGAGAGCAAGCAAAATGGGCTCCAAGAAAGCAAGCATGCTTTTCCATTACAGCAATTGGCATAATGTAGTTCTATGAAGTAAGTATGTAGTTCTATAATGTAGTTCTATTTTCTTCATTTCCAATGTTATTTCCATTCACTGAGCTCCATGTTACTTGCTAATTAAAAACCCAAAAAATAAACAGAGCAAGCGTTTTCATTTTAAAGGCTTCCTCTGCCTTTTTGAAGTAAGAAGCTCAAAGCAAAGGACAAGTTGGTAGCTTAGATACAGATATAACTCAGTGCAGATCTCCTTCCTATTAAAGATGTTTGCTAACTCAGCAGTCACTGTCATTGTGGAGGGGACACAGGGGGTATGCAGCCTGTGATATAGTTCTCTGGTTACCATGCTCTGAAGCTTTCAAAAGCTTAAGGTCCAGGTTATCCATACCCTCACCCTGAGCCGAGTCTGTTTCATTCTGGAGCCAAAGTAACTTCCAGGCAGCTCAAAACTGATGTGGCAGAAGTAGTAAATTTAAAATTTTTTTTTGGTCCCACACACATTCTGCTCTGAGAGGCTGATGCCTTACCCAAGGATTGGATGTTTGCCTGTTCTGTGTGTTTGCCTCTGTTTGTTCTGTGCATTTTGACTTCACACATTCAAAACACCATCAAACAGAAAGAGAACTAACAAATCCTTAGTGTGCCAGGGGTTGAGTGGTCATATCAGCATGCAGAAGCTTCTAGCCATGGCTGCTGCCTTCATTGTGGGGAACTGAATGCCCACTTGGTTAGACTTAGTGGAAAACTATTGCATATGGGCAAAGTGATGAGGATGGTGAGACACTGGAATCAGTTCCTGAGAGAAGTTATGGATGCCCCATCATGGGAAAGGTTCAATGTCACGTTGGACTAGGCTTTGAGCAACCTGATCTAGTGAAAGATGTCCCTGCCCATGGTCAGGGGCTGGACTAGATCTTTAAAGGTCACATACAACCCAAACTATTCTATGATTATGATGAAGTGATGAGTTTGGACCCTGGGGTCCAGGTTGTTTCCTAATGCTCTGATTGAAAAACCTCAGTAGGAAGGAACGGTGTGGTAGCTGCTGTATATTTGTGAGAGAAAGAGGGAAGCCATCGAAGTTCAGCTCTGTAGGCAACCAGAGGAGTACTTTGTGTGAAACTACGAGAAAAAAAAGAAACAAAGCATGAAACCTTGGGTGGAAGGAGTCAAGGCCAGAGACAATATATCTTACTATATACTCAGGGGGAAACCACGCTTTACATACTTGGAAAATGACATATTTCTCAGCCTTTTTTCCTAGTAGAAACACTTTGCAATTTTGTTCAATTCCTTGGATCANTGTGCATTTTGACTTCACACATTCAAAACACCATCAAACAGAAAGAGAACTAACAAATCCTTAGTGTGCCAGGGGTTGAGTGGTCATATCAGCATGCAGAAGCTTCTAGCCATGGCTGCTGCCTTCATTGTGGGGAACTGAATGCCCACTTGGTTAGACTTAGTGGAAAACTATTGCATATGGGCAAAGTGATGAGGATGGTGAGACACTGGAATCAGTTCCTGAGAGAAGTTATGGATGCCCCATCATGGGAAAGGTTCAATGTCACGTTGGACTAGGCTTTGAGCAACCTGATCTAGTGAAAGATGTCCCTGCCCATGGTCAGGGGCTGGACTAGATCTTTAAAGGTCACATACAACCCAAACTATTCTATGATTATGATGAAGTGATGAGTTTGGACCCTGGGGTCCAGGTTGTTTCCTAATGCTCTGATTGAAAAACCTCAGTAGGAAGGAACGGTGTGGTAGCTGCTGTATATTTGTGAGAGAAAGAGGGAAGCCATCGAAGTTCAGCTCTGTAGGCAACCAGAGGAGTACTTTGTGTGAAACTACGAGAAAAAAAAGAAACAAAGCATGAAACCTTGGGTGGAAGGAGTCAAGGCCAGAGACAATATATCTTACTATATACTCAGGGGGAAACCACGCTTTACATACTTGGAAAATGACATATTTCTCAGCCTTTTTTCCTAGTAGAAACACTTTGCAATTTTGTTCAATTCCTTGGATCAAACGAAGCAACTACCCAGGCAATTCAGACCAAGCTACAGTCCATAGCCCTGGTTTCCTTGTGCATCACAACAGCAGGGTGGTGATTGCTCTGATGCTGCTTTCTGGCTGTCCTAAAGATGAGGACTGGGTAAATGAAGCAGAACAAAATCAACGTGGAGAATGTTATCATCGGTACACAGCAAATGAGTCACACAATGTTCCAGGTATTTGACTGCACAAGTTTGCTGGATTATTTGAATGAAGCACATTATATTTGATTATGTCGGTAGAAAAGATTTTTCCTCCAGTAACACTTTTAGATTCCTTGTTCTTTCTCATGCATTTATTTGCAGTAAATGCAAAGAAAACCTATATGTTCGTCTATTTCTTTTTATACTGTTGAGTATAGATGTAAGTTCTTTAAGACAATGATATTATTGCTATTTGTAGCAATGGGGAACAAAGACTCCCACAGTTATTTAACTGCTTGGTGCAGCCTGGGGGCAGTCTGATCTTGAAACACTACCATTGTAATAAAACATGATGATAATAGTGTCTTTGGGAGGGCACTTACTGAAATTGCTTTTTAGGTGTTGTCAAGCACTTTTATTTACCAAATAGATAATAGACTATAAATTAGAGGTAGTAATTAAAAATTTGAACTTATCTGAATGTAACTTTCAAGGAGATAAGGGTATTCTTGTTCATAAAATCTACAGTGCTCAGTCAGAAAGATGACAATCGTGTGTGATTCAAGTGATCTATGATATTCTAAAGCAGCAAATCACATAGCTGTGGCATTTAGTAACAGCTATCAGGTGACAAAGGAAGATGGATCAAAACATGTTTCTACAAAACATGTCCATTATGAATGACAAGTATTAATAAGTACCACTGATTTTAATGCAAATAAGCATCACATTAATAAACATCATATTCCGCTGAGAAGACCTTCATATTTTAAATATGGTCTTTCTTGCCATTGTCTCAAAGGCTGAGAGCATATAGGTCTTAAATCTTCCAAGTTTCGACCTCTCAGTCAGGATCAGGTTTTGGCCATGCCCTACAATGGCATATCCTTGGCCACCCATAGTCTCCACAAACAGCAGCTGAAGCAAGGGGGGAAAAAAAAGGTGGTGGAGACCCATCCTCCAGCTCCTGCCTTCAGGAGATCTGTGCATGGAGTCAGATAAATCCTATCCTCAGTCTCTGAAGGTTTGGGGAATTGAGAGGCTGGCTCTAACTTTCTATTAGGCACTTAGTTTAAATGGTTAAATTTACATGGTAGAGTAGTGGTTTGAGTGGCCAGAAGGGAAAGGGCTTGGTGTCCATCTTAGGAAATGTAGGGGAGAAGACGCCTCACTGCCACACTCCATGGTGAAAAGCTGGCCAACAGTCATCAAAACAAGATTTGATTAGCTGGGGGCCCAGGCTCACCCCAGTGAATGTCCTGCTTGGTCCTCTGCTTGAAAAGGGGAAATTAATATCTCTCAGGCAAACCTGTGGGAAGCGGTGATGCTGTAGCTGGGGACGGAGAGAGCCCTGGCACAGGGACAGCAGGGGAAGAGGATCTGCCCTGGCTGTGCAGGGAGGATAGCCGTTCTCTCCCACACAGGGCTGCCCAGGGCAGTCACCTTTCCCTTCACTCAGCTTGGCCCTCACCACTCACCTTGGCACTAGGGTCTCTGGGCTCTGGTCTAATGCACCACAAGGCATCTTTCTCAGACTGGGATCATGGGTGTCCATGCAGCGAAGACCCCCATGGGGCCTCCTCTACGATTTCCCTTGCACTACTCCCCAGTGCTCCCTGGGCAAAGAACAATTTGTGTCTCTGAATGCAGCACTGAAGCACGTACTTTGTCCCCAAGACCTGTCAGCTGCTCTCAGTGGGGAGGAATGTTCCATGTAATTAGCACTCGGCATCCCAGAAAGCACCAAAGGTGGACCCTGGCAGTGGCTCTGGCCCTGGGTGTGATGCTGTGACCCGCTGGGGGAGCTGCTGCCTGCTCATGGCTGCAGCCCTCACGCCCGGCCTGGCCTTGCTGGGGCTGGTGGCCCTGCTTCGGACACGGCAGCTTTGCATTCCCGCACGGGCTGTCTGCGCCTTGCGAGCCCCGGTGATAAATCTGCCCTGGGATTAGTCTCCAGCAGCCCTGGCAGCTGCCATTCCTGCTCAGCTCCCTGTGCAGAGCTGGCCTTGTGGTGTGCAGGGAGAGTGAAGGTGCCCATGAGATCCGCGGTGCCCTGGGGAGGGCACGCTGGGGCTGGGCAACTGGGCAAGAGTCCAGCCGGCCCTGCAGCCTGGGTGCTACAGCCATGGCACAACCAGCGCAGCACTGCAGCCTGCCTGGCACAGCGGGGCACAGAGCCAGGGACATGCCTGCTGCTGCTTTTTAGCCTCCCTCACACTCCCGGGGAAATGCACCCAGGGATTTGCGTGGACTTCACCGCCCTTCAGTGGAGAGGGAGTGGAGGTTCCTCCTCTGCTTTCTTTAAAATGAGTTCAAGCCTAATTCCATGCCCTCTCTGCCTCCCATACAACTTCTAATACTTGCAACTAATTATTTTTCAGTTTCATTTTTGTAAAACACAAATGTTTCTCAGGGAGAGAAATCTGACAGCTCTTACCTAGCGGGTGCTATATAATCCTAAAAGTAGGAAAAAAAAAAATTAGAAATAAAAGGAGAAAAAATCAAAGATATTTGGCTGTCACCAGAAACCCTTGAGTGTATTTGATCTTGGGCAAAAAATATGTTAAAATGAAATGGAAAACCCAGAAAAGGATAATGGAAAGACAGGTGTAAAATTAGGGCCTGGTGCAGCCAACAGTGAACGAGGAGAGCTGAGTCCTGAGCATCAGGAAGAGGTGGGCTGAGTGCTGCCAAGTGCTGCTGCAGGGACAGGGAGGGCAACTTCTTGCAAGGCTGATTTTAAGTCACAAATACTTTGAAATTACTATTCCCACCCCCCCATCAATAAGTGAAACCTAAAAAAGGCAAAAGGCATCTTGTTGATCTCCTTAAGTGGAAAACACCCTTTCAAGTACGTTTGATAGTGATCTGAGGCACAGCTGCCAGTCCTGGCAGGCAGCAGCAGCCCAAACATGCTATTCTTAGACCTGGAAAGCGTAAGTAGGTCAAGTTACAATCATTTCTTATAAACACCATCTCCACTAAAATCAGAAATCAATATGAGGTCAGAAATTTGCAGTATGTTGAATCTGCAAGATAAAACGGATGAGGCTGGTTAGAACATGGTGCTAATAGCACCAAGGTTGTGGGTTTAGTCCTCCTGTGGGCCATTCACTTCAGAGTTAGACTTCATGGTCCTTCTGGGTCCTTTCCAGCTTAGACTATTTTGTGATTCTGTGGGTTCATTTACCCTCCAAATACCTGCACTTTTGGTTCATCCCCATTTTTACCAAACGTGGTTTTGCTCCAAATGCTATCAGTAGCTGGAGAGTTCTCCCTGGCTGGGGAGGTACCATGAGCCCCCTGAAGGTCTGGCAGATACATGACAGCAGTACAGTTTGGGGATGCTTTTTATTTACACATCCTGAGGTGAAGCTAAATAGTTAATGAGATTTAAAAAATAGTTGCAACTTGTCAAGTGCTTAGCGATTGCTAATAAACACACGGCATGTGTGACTGGGCTGATTCCAGAGTCACAGGGCCTTGTTTGCCAGAACTGAGAGGGATGCACAGGTTGTGCCAGTCCACCCGGGTGCTTGACTCCCGGAAATGTAGTCTTCAGTCATGCCTGTCCTTGGCCAGTGCCAGCCAGCCAGGAGCCCTGGAAGCACATGGGAGTAACCCCTTCCAGGCCATGTCTGCTGAACATGCATTTCAGGTCCCATTCTTCACTGGCTTCCCAGGGATTGGGGCATCAACAGTGACTGGAGGCACAGCAGCAGGCAGAGTTCTCCCAAGAAGGGCTTCCCAAGGTGTCCTAGAGGAGTTAACATCACTGCTCTCCCCTGATCTCCCGTGTCTTTTGGAGCTACTCACATCTGGTTGACACAAACCTGAGCAGCCCTGGGCTGCTTTTGTTAAACTGCTGACTGGAAGGGAGGCATGAGGAGCAGCAGAGGTGGATGGGGCTGGGCAGCTGAGATGGTGCTCCACAGGGTACTGTGTCTCTGAGAGGGCTATGCCAGTGTCCTGCCTGCTGCTGAGGGTGGCTGTGCCTCCACCAGTGTCTGTGGTGCTGCAGGACACCTCAGCAGGGTCCTGGCTTCCCCAGAGCCACTGCTCTCTCCTCTGTCTGTGCTGTTGCCTCTCTTTCTTTCTGGGATGGAAACATTTAGACAGGGAGGGAGTTAATTTGTAGGCCAAAAAGAAGGTTTGGTGTAAAATGTGGGTAGAAAATCCAGTGTAGATTTTAATCCTGCATTCTCTTTTTTTACCTCCATTTTCATCTGCTCAATTTAATTCCATATTTTATCCAGTCTTTGGGTCTGGCGTTACAAATTTGTTTCTATTCTATTCCATGCAAGTATTACATTACAGCTCAGGGACCTCCTTCACATCCATTTGAGCACTGCCTAATTATAGCTCGAGCTGGCCTTGTAAATAGGCACAGCATCTTTTCCAAATCACATTGCTCTTCATCCTTTTCATTACAAAGGCAGATGGGCTGCAGTTGTTTACAGCCACCTTAGTGGAGGAACCAAGACCAGAACATCTTTATCAGCACTGAGCTCATACTGATCATGCAAAAAGCATCCATGCTTAATTGCAGACAATGAGAAGGGAAGAATACATCAAAAGGAGGTTTTCACATAAGCCTGATAGGCAGGGAAATGTTTGGAGACTGATCAGTGAGCTCTTGACAGAAAAGACTGAGGCTTAGCTGAACCTGAAATGAAAGAGGGATCTCTTAATTGTGAGTCTGAGCCCTTTCCCTGATACTGCAACTGAGTCAGTGGACTCATTTAATTCCTTGCCCTTGTTAAAACAGATTCAAAGTTCTGACATATTTGGGATCCCGTTATCAACCAAAATCCAAGTAAAGTCTTTAAGAACTTCAGTTTTCAGTTGGTATAAATGTGTCAAGTCCTGTGATTCATAACGATTTTCACAGTCTTTGAAGTCCCCCTTGCAGCTCCAGCATGAGGAAGCATATTAGCAAACAGGAATACTCCACTTAAACTGAAAATCATCTGTGCATATACTGTCGTTAGAAGTGCTTGACAATAGGAGTCCTGAGGTGCAATGCCATTAGGCAAATGACCTCCTAACCCAGCAATTTGTGTTACACCTTTCAAGCAAATGTTCTGGTTTCCAGGTCCTAATTCAAAGGGCAGCAACAATATCACTGTTAAGTTCTTAAGTAGCCCTTGGCTATACTGCAGCTTTTAATGTCGGAATAAAATTGTACTTATATATTAGCTGACACAAGATGCAGCTACAGCTTGGGTAGGTCCTGCCTATGTAACTGAATATATCTTTCATTATATCTTCCAGGCTGCTCAAGACCACTGATGGCAGTGTTTAAAAGACTGGCAAATCATACCAACTTAACTCTAAAATGAAATTGTCCACTGAATTTATTCATTAGCGACACACTTGCAAATGGGTATTTCTTGCACCGTATTAAGCACTGCCATTACATAGAGAGAAGTCTTAGTCCCTGACAGTCATAAATTAACTGTGAGTGTATGATACCACAGAGATAACAGTTTGCACTGCTGGCTATAGTCTTGGTCATTCATAATCACCAAGGTCCTGAGAGTTCATCGGAAAGAGAACTCAGAGCACAGATGGTCTCTTTCTTCTCTGATTTTCCTTGTTGACACCTTATGTTTTTGTGCTATTGACCCTCTTCAAACAGACGCAGAAGGTCTCCTCTCTTCCTGATGCCACTTGTGCTTTTTTCTGTTGTCTTGCCAACAGTTCTTATCCCATCTATTTCTATGCCCCTGTGCTTCTCTTTCTGGGCAAAGAACCATTTGTGTATCTGACTGGTTTTTTTTTACTGGGATACCTCCGATGCAGAACTACAGGTGTCTTGCCGCTTTGATGATGACTTTGCTCGCATGCTTTTGAAAAATTGTGCCTGTTGGTGCCATCACAATGTGACAAAATACTTGCATGCAGTTGGTAATTGCCCTATTTTAGTGTTCAGGTTGAAGGCAAGTTATTACTGATGTTATCCTGACTAGTGCACGTCTCTTCTATAGGTGTCAGGCCTCTGTTTCGGCTACACTGTACTGATATGGAGGAACCCAACCGATACTCCATCTGCAGGGACATGCACTTTTGTAACTGAGGTGTTAAAGAACATGGTACTGAAGTAGACATCACAGCAGTCAAAAGAATCCTAAAAACCAAAGGCAAAATAGAGTCAAGAGAACCAGATTAACAAAAACCAGCAGGGGCTAAATCAATTAGAAACCATTATCATAATTTTTTGGTAGTAAGTTCAACCTCCTGCTTCTGGCTAGACCAGCCTGGCTGCAGGACATTTGAGGCTCACTGAGGATTCCTTTTCTCTGTAGGTCTTTGTGGAGTACTTTGCCCTCACTTTGGTTGACTTCTGACATCCTCCTGGAGGTTTCAAGCAGGTACCAATGCTACAACAGGCAAAACAGTGATCCAAAGGGCAACACCTTCCTTTACTGACCCACCACCAGGATGAGACTCTGAGCAAAGAATGACATTGAAGACCTGTGGAAAAATGGCCAGTGATCCCAAAATTAAACCTGTCCGGCTAGTTGTGGTAATGATCATTGTGATCTGAAGAGGGACTGAGACAGAACTGAATCACCCCAGATCAAATGTATCCCTTCAGATGATTCAAGCAACAGTGTGTTTCCTGCATGTTCCCCACATTCATCACACTCAAACATTTGGCTCCAAGGTCTGAACAGGGAGCATGGGTTGGCATCACATCTCACTCAGAGGTCTCCTGATGTGCCACCTGGTTCTCTTGGGGCCCATATATTGGTCTCCGCACCTGTGTCTCCACGCCTTCAGGAACAGGGTCCTCATTAAATTCAGTGGTGGCACTGGTGACTGCTGTGGCAGCTGCTTGTCTAGAGTGTAATGAGAAATGACTGCAGCATTCATGTGGAAAATTAAAGACATGGAGTCAGTTCGCTCAGCCTAGGGAAGACCAGGTTTGCTTCTCCCAGTACAGCTTGTGCGGGATATTTTTCACCCAGTGCTGTAAAATGTGGCACTCAAGGTTCATGGGATGATAGGGACTTGGGTTGGAGGGGATGGGGGTGACAGGACAGTAACTGAGGTGCAAAGTGTCCTTGACCTGGCTAGGCTGAATATGTGGGATCAGACTGCAGGAACACTGGGCCACGGTTCCTTCCCTTTGGCTCTGTGGGCCGTGGTACATGGTATTGCCCTGCTATACACAGAGCAAGGGTTATGTATCCGTCATTATCATTTTGTGTACTGCCTGAACATGTGGCTTCTGGCTAATGGAATGGAAAGCTTCTAAAAAGCTGAAACTGGTTACACTTCAGCTGTATTAGCATTTTCCTGATATTTCTTGGACTATAGAAAGCCCTTCTATTGGTCAGTGGCAAAATCTCAAATGGCTGGCACAAGACTAGATCCATTTTTTCATTAAGGGCATCAGCATTTGACTGTAACACACCTGCATAACAATTTGCCTGTGGCCTGATTCAGCAAAGTTCAAGTGCACTTAACTCTGAGTGAGAAGAACTATTCTGAAATCAGCAGCTGACTCATGAACAGCTAAACATGCACTTAAGCACTTGTTGGGATGCTGCAGTGTGGCTCCTCGCCTGCGGGGAGTTCGGCGCCCAGCCAGGCTTGGGGTGGAGGGAATGGACACCCCCCACACCCTGAGTTGTACACTTATTATATTATCACTTTTTTTGCCACTGGGCAGAAAAGAGTCTGGGATCTAAGAGCCAGTCACACTGGTGAATTTTTCCTTCCCTGTCATGGCTCCCTTCAGTTCCAAATGGGTGGTGGGTCTCAGAAGACCCTCAAGTCAAGGTCCCCTCCTGTGGTGTCAGCTGGGCTGCAAGCACCCAGCAAGTTGCACACCCACATTCCTTCCACTGTATAACTAAGGCACTTATTTAAATGTCTTAAAACACTTTGCTTGTATGTGAAGAGGTATTTTTTTAAGGCCCAGAACCCTGACAGGATTGTGGGGGGTTTTTTTTGTTGCTTACTTTGATTTCATCAGCTGTGTCCATTTTGGGGTTGCCTCTTGGTAATCAGACAAGGACTGAAGGTGACAGTGGATTATTTAACCAGTGCCCTCAGTGAAGAGTTATCTAGTCCTCCTAATCCTTCTCCATGTGTTCTCTTGATTTCCACGCCTAGAAGAATAAGAGCACCGAACTTTAGCTGCAACATTATACTACAGGATCCTCACTGTAGAAATAATTCATCCAAACAAGTTCTTCTGGGATTAGATAATGCCCAGCCAGTTCTTAAAGAGATTTTGAAGCAAGAGCTGACAGGTGTCCTGTGGTAGGGATGGATGCACATTCCAGGGATAACTCTGGGGGGAGCTTTGGAGCCTCAGACCCATGGCAGCAGTGGCATGATATTGCCTTGGCCATGTTGTCAACAGCAGACTCTGGCTGTACATTGTGCCTTGGCTGTTTGAGACCACACAACTCGTCCCAGGAAACCTGCCAGGCCTCACAAATGCAATGGAACAGGGCTGGTGTGAATATATAGGACTGCGAGCTTGTCTTGGTTTTAAAGACAGGTGTCTGTAAGGAAGGCAGGAACCTCCCTTGGAATAGAAAATGCAACCCCCTTCCCTCCAGATTATTATAACTTTGAAATTAAGGGGCTTTCAGGCAAATGTATGAGGAATAGGAATAACAGTTCTTTACTTTTATATATATATATATATGTATATATAACAAGGCAAACAAACAACAATAACTATGGCAGTGATAGCAAACAGAAGTGGTAACCCAGTGCCAGCCTCTCTCGGCTGTCAGGCCCTTTCCCCTTCGGTGCAGTGACGCTCACAGCCAGCAGGGGCGCTGGCGGCTCCCGGTGAGCAGGGTGGGTGCGATGGTTCCCCNTCCCCGTAGCTAAGTCCTTTGTTTCCCTCAAGTACCTTGGCAATGGCTCCCCCTCAGCAATGTACACATGTGGGGAAAAATTCTTTCAAAAGAAAAAGAAAATAAAAAGAGAACTCCTAAACCCCCAACAGAGCTGTAAAAGAATACTTCAGATGCTGTTGCAGCAAAGAGTAACAACTGAAAAGGAGAACTCTGCTTGAAATTCAGGGTCTGTGAAGATTAGCTTTCAACCCTCTATAAACTATCAGAATCTGTCCTTTGCCTGTCTGTAAACACCAAGGCCTTCAGATTATCTCCTCACAGGAATGACATGCTCTAAAGGTCTGGTAAAAGACCCATATTCACAATTGTAAAAAAGTCACAGTCCCAACAGGGAAATCTTGCTACCTAGAGCAAGAGCAGGGAATTTGTGGTTGGTATGTTTCTTTTTGAAAAAATAATTTTTGAAATTGACTTTAAAAAAACCCAACTTTCTTAGATTGTTACAGAAGATATTTACAGTAAATAAAGTATTTGCACAATAAAAATATTTTCAAGTGTATAACTTTGATAAGTGAGACTGATCCCGGCTGGGTTTGGATTGGGATTTTTAAGAAAATTTGTTTCAGTCGCAATAAAGAGGTTAATGGTGATGCCTGCATGAACTCCAGGCTTCATATCCAGACTTCCTTTCCTCCATGCTGAAAGCATCTTGTGCCATGGCCATGTTCTTTCTGTGCTCGGGAAGCAGGTTTGTATTGGAATAAAATGCTTGTAACAGACAGATGAGGGTTATTTTGGCATCCTTAACAGTGTCTAGTTATGAAAATATTCCTTCCGGTTCTTCTCCATCTTCAAGAACAGCAAAAGAATTTACTTGTCTAGTTCTTTGGATTATGGTAGAAAGAAATGTAAACGTCTTGTGCTCATACCTACCTACATGGCTGCTTTTTCTCTATTCATCTCCACCTGAGACTGGAAGCAGGTGGCCTGTGAAAGTTGGAAAGCTCAAGCTGTAGTAAGGAAAAGTTTCCCCAGTCATTCAGCACTCTCAGGAATTTCTTCTTGGATTTTCTGGCCTCTGCAGATACCACCAAAGCTGTTCTGGTCCTGTGTAGAGCTGAACTGCAGCACGACTCTTTGAAAGTGCTGAACACGCAGGGATCCTTGCGCTCCTGTGAAAGGCTTGGCACCGATCTCGTGAGATTGGCTCAGGAAGGCTCATCCCCATTCCTGAGGGGCTGCAGGTTAGACCCTCCCCACAAGGGGTGGTTGGGACCAAGGCAGACTGCCCCAGCACCACCCTGCTGTCCACAGTGGCCTGCACTGGCTGACATCCCACAGAAGAGACTCCAGAGATGCTGAGTTTGGCCTTTCTCTCCACTGACTGCTGGGGCATCTCAGAAAGATTGGCCTTGCAGGGCTGAAGTTGTGCTTTGGCTGTGTGTACCTAAGTCTTCATCATACAGACAGGTGAGAAAAAAAAAGTCATGCTGGCTTTCTGTATATGTCTTTCTCATCCTCCCCCCGCCTCCCCCCCACCCCATTCTCTCCTCTGGGTTTATCTAGGAATAAAAAAGAGTCAATGCAATAGTTTCATTGTACATGAACTACTTACAGCAAACAGCTTTCCAGTATGCCCTTTATCAAATGGAAAGACTATAGCTTGGTCTTTAGTGATCTTCAGCTTTGAAATTCAAACAAAAGAACTTGCTGTCTATAAAGTAAACAAATAAGGCTTTTTAATGGAAAAAATCCCCAGCCTTCTTTTTCTTTTGTATAAGTAATATTTTCACACTTTCCTCTTTCTGTCTCTTGAATAAAACATCCAACACTTTTTCAAAGAATTTTTTGTCCAAATGAAATAACTAGACCTGTAAATATTTTCCATTTTTTTGCAATAGCTTGTCCTGCAGGTCCATCCAATTGTCACAAGAATGTGAAAGGTCCAAGAAATGGACAGAATAAATATTGCTTGAACTAAAAACATGACAGAGTCTCTCTGGATTTCCTGGGGTTTAAATCAGGCCCTAGAGGGAGGTTGTTTTGCCAGCTGTGCTGTTTCTCCCTGAGCTCACTGCAGCTACAATTTGCAGTAAACATTAACTGCTTCTCTACTGCAATTTTCACATTTGTCTGGGAACATATTAGAGGAAAACTAAGAAATAGTACAGTATTTACAGATAAGATGAATTTATGTAAATTCATCACCTCAGTGAACCGTTCTCAGGAAAGAGTGAGAAATAAACTGTGAATAATTCCTCCCCAGTCCTACCAAGAGGAAGATGGGAGAAGAGGCATTTTAAAATCTCACTCAATGTGTCAACGATTTTCTCCAGGCTTTCTTAGCTCAAATGGTTTTTAGCAAAATAATAATAATTTTAAAAAAGGTGTTAAAATAAGTCTTTTTACCACAAGTTTGCAAGGAATGTTCCTAATGGAAAAAGGTGCATATAAACCCCAATGCAGCTAATTTAATACTCCTGACATTTTCTGGTACCTGAGATTCTACAGAATGAGGAAATTATGCAGAATGAGTCAGGTAAAAGCCATTGAGGCACACGCACCTGCCTCCTCTTACTGCCTTCCTGTTACCAAGCTGGTTTTAGGTTATAATGTGCTAGCTGGGCTGAAAGGCTGGTGAGAAATTAGGGGTTGCCATTCCGCTTGTGTTATCTTTCTATGGCAGAAACCAGGATATTCCTGTGGTGAGGTGTGTCTCCTATCAGCAATTCCCACCTTTATAGCACACTACCCTTTAGAAACACTTGAAATTAGGAGAGTAGCTATTAATGATTTACCACCTCTGATATGCATTGATTAGCGTATCTAGAATGTAAGCAGGAAAATGCTGTAAGATTCCGGGGCATTGGGCAATTCCTCAGGGTCCTGTTTGCATGCTGCTTCCAGAGGTCACTGCAATGATGTTTGGGTTCCTGAACACCCCCCTGTGTTGGGATGGTGTGTTCACAGCGTGGGGGTGCAGCATCGGTGCCGTGCTGCTCTGCCTGTGCTCAGCCCAGGGCTGCTGCCTGCCCTCCCTGCACTGCAGCAGCGCTGCCTGAGAGGTGCCCGAGCTGAGCTGTGCTGCACCTTGTGCTGCTCCAGCTGCCCCAGCTGCGAGCTTCCTCCCCTGGGAAGTGGATATCAAACATCAACATGAGAGGCTATACAGATCCACAGCCCAGCTTAGGGCGGGAATGTTCTTGTAGCCTGAATGGATGTACAGAAGCCAGCGGCAGTCAAGTGCCTAATGAATTCCCCAGAGAAGACAAGCCTGTGTCTTTCCTTCTGAGTCATGAGACCTGCCTGGGTTTGGTACATCTTTCCCTGGGACTGCACATGTGATCATGGCCAATCCTGTGCCTGAGTGGCCCTTGGCACAAGGGGCTTCCCAACTACATGCCTATGTACTACAGATCCAAGCAGCACAGGAGAGTGGTGGCTTTCCTTCATAGCTGCTCTTTGCTGCAGGACTGTGACCTTACAGTACTTCTAGTGCTTTATTAATTCCAGGAGGTGACATCCTATTAGACCTCCTTAGCACATTCCAGAAGTTTATTTCAGAAATATTTCATGGACTGTAAGTGGGACAGCTGTTCCCTTGTGACGCTGTTAATAGCATGGATCCCCTTTGTCAGGAGACCCGGAGCTCTTGTTGCTGCTCCTCTCTGAGGCTCAGTTTAACACTTTGCTTTTCATCTCAGCCCAAAAGCACTCAAATGAAGGTTCAACAAGGTGTACCAGGCAAGGAGGCTTGGAGAGCTGGGCAAGGAACAAGAGCAAGGACAGGTGAGGCTACGCTGAGACTGACCAGCCTGGCACAGTGTTAGTCCTGCGCAGCTGTGCCTGTGCTACTGAATGAAACAAACCAGGGCCATCATTTGCCCTGAGAGGGGGAGGTATGGCCCAGCTGCCCTGCCTATAGCTCTCTTCCCTCTTAAAATGGGATGATCATATCCAGACTGCCTCCAGAGCAGGGTCCCAGTGTCATGCAGCAGAAGCTGTGCTTGGGTGCATGCCTCTGTGAGGCTCAGCCTGTGTGTCCTGGGTGGACGAACGGTACTTTTGGGACTAGTGGGAAGCACAGAGGTGGGGCCATCTGTATGGCAAAGGAGGGAATCTCTGGGGTTTTAGAGGGGAGCAGAGCCCTCTCATTCTCCTGCATGCCTGGACATATTGTTGAAAAGACAAGGAGCACAGAGACACAGTCCTGACAAATTTATGGGTAGGTGAATCCTGTCACATCTTCTTTTTTTTCAAACTGGAGCTTAGCTAAATTTTCAACAACCCAGTAAATAAGGATTTGCACCTAGCCATGTGTGAAGTGTGGCAAACTCTGCATTGTTCAGTAAAAGGGCTTGTCTCCTAGAGAGGATACTTTTGGGTTTATGGTAAACCTGGTGGGACTGAGATCAAATAATACAACACGCCTTTTTCCTCACTTGCTGTGTCATGTGCAACCTGATAACCTGTGATGGGAATCTGAAACTTCTGAATAATACACAACAGAAAGGGAATACAAAATACAGAGCAGTGAATGAGACAGACATGCAGAGCTGGCAGGCACTGGGTCTGATTTCAGAAGAACAAATTTCCTTCCTCTCTGGGGACAGGGCTTGGTGGGTACCAAGTACGTCATGAAGTCCCTCAGGGTGGGCGCTGGGGATGCTGCAGACAGATGGCTCCAATTTTTGTCTCTGTTGTGCACCCAGAAGGTCAGTCAGAAAACTCATCACCTCCTGCATGTCTTCTGTCATGTGTCTTGGACAAGACATGCAATGACACTAATGAGATTGCAACCCAAATCCAAGGTTGTATTTGTAGGTGGGATCAGCAATATTTCTTGCTGAGATTATGGTCATTTTACAGGCATCACCTTGCTAAAGTGCCAAAGGTGTTTATGAAATTCATAGCTTGAACAATTAAGAAAACCTGGGTCTGAACTGAGTGGTTATGGATGAAGAACAGAGGACTGTTGTGAGGGAAGGAAAGCAGCCCAAATAACCTAGTTTTAGAAATAATCTCTGCATAATGAAACTGGGATGGGCATTTTGTGCTCTTGCCTACTGCATTTTTAAATCTGTAACTGTCTGAATTTCTGCTGAAGAAGGGATTTTGAGGTTAGTTGGTAAAACCTAGTTGTTTATACAATCATGTTTTTATTTGCAGTTTTCTGCCCAAAATAAAATGTATTTCCCTGACATTTCTAAACCAGCTCTGTTATGCCTGGTTAGTGCAGTAAAGCCAGAAGCACCAGTCTTGGCCAGTAATCACAGCAAGTCCCATTTTGGGTGCCACTGCTGACCAAGTAAAAACTGATGGTGGGGTCAATCATGCTCAAAAATATTTGCTGCTAGATGCAGAAAGCTCTGTGCCCTACATCTGTCTCCAGCTGTGTTCAGCCCTGTTCCAACTGGATGTGGTCTCTGAGTCCTGCCAACCTCATTGTAAGTACTTGGGGCCCAACAGCATTTTGTAAGTCACTGTGACTTGTCTGTCACCAGTTTCCCTGAATTTGAATGGGGCTCTGCTTGGCCACTTTTCCCTCCAAACAAGTTTAATAGATTGTATTTCTTGAGAGGGCTCATGGGGCAAGATCTTCTTTTTCTTCCAAGTTAAATGTCTTGGGAGACAGTAAGCAGGCAAAGGCATGCAGTCATGCCTCTGGGGGTGGGGAGCAAGCAGGCTCCTAGGCTCAGAGTATCCCATGCATCCTGCCCCTCCTTGTATACACACACACTCCTCCATTGCTCCTTGGCTGACATTTCCCCAGCACCTTCCGTTCTCTCAGGCTGGTCATACCCAAGCCACATGCTGGCAAACCTCAGAAAATAATTGGCACAGAACCAATAACTTCTTATTACGAGGACGACTGCATGTAGAAAACAACACAAGCTAGCAAGGTTCTCGTGCCATTATTGCCCAGGTAATCATAAACAACTTCAACCCTTGTCAGTGTGTTGGGGTGGAAAAACTGAACTTTAGCGCAAGCTAATGAAGCAACATCCCTCTAATGTTTCCTGGAATAACAAGTTTTTGTCTGACCCGGCACATATCACTGCTTCTCTCCAAAAGCATAACAAGCCCCACAGGAGCTCTGCAGAGGATCAGAGTGTGGTTCCCTGCCTGTTCCTGCTGGATTAAGAGATACTTCTGTTATCCAGGGTTGACACAGGTCAGTGTCATGTCATCCAGCCTGAGCAGTCTATTAGGTGTCAGATGGTTGCTTAGGTCCTATGGGCAAAGTAGTGATCTTGTTAATGTTAGCAAATCAAGTCAAAGAGTGCACTGACTTGCACCCCTGACCCTCTCTTGCGGGGAAAAGTTACAATCATAGAATCATTTTGTTTGGAAAAGATCTTTAAGGTCACTGAGACCAACTGTTAACCCTGCACTCCTGTGTTCACCACTAAACCGTGTCTCATCAACCCCTGGTGACATATCTACACGTTTTCAAACATCTCCAGGGATGACAACTCTGCCACTTTCCTGGGCAGCCTGTTCCAATGCTTGACAATCCTTTCAGTGAAGAAATTTTTCCTAATGAAATCTGGACCTCCCCTGTGACAACTTGAGGCCATTTCTTCTTCTCCTGTCACTTGTAACCTGGGAGAAGAGGCCGACCCCCATCTGGCTACATCCTCCTTTTGATTTATTAAAATATGGATATCAATCTAATATCGATTATCCAACTGGAACGGATGAAGACTCTCTAACTCGTTTGGGTTAGAAAGGGTATGTTTATTTCAGCGCCGGGCAGCTGTGTGGATCGNAGACTCAACGTCTCACTTTCAGGTGGTTGTAGAGTGCGAGAAGGTCCCCCTGAGCCTCTTTTTCTCCAGGCTAAACACCCCCAGCTCCCTCAGCTGCTCCTCATAGAACTTGTGCTCCAGACCCTTCCCCAGCTCTGTTGCCCTTCTCTGGACACGCTCCAGCCCCTCAATGTCTTTCTTGCAGTGAGGGGCCCAGAACTGAACACAGGATTGGAGGTATGGCCTCAGCAGTGCCGAGTACAGGGGGACGGTCACTGCCCTGGTCCTGCTGGCCACACCATTGCTGATTCAGGCCAGGTGCCATTCACCTTCTTGGCCACCTGGGCACACGCTGGATCGTGTTCTATGATGGGTAGGAGTTCATTCTTGCCATCAATTTAGCCAGACCACCTCCCTGGAAAGTGTCTCTTGTGATGTAGAAAGCTCCGGAAGATGGCGGATAACACATCTTCCAAAAAGGAAGAACTGGACGATACTTCCAAGGGGTGGGTGCCAGAGGTTCACTGAGCCAATGTTTTCAACACAGCACTTTCAAGCAGAGCATCTTGTAACCATGAAAGGTTTGCACTGCACAAAATGGGTAGCACTGGGGAGCACACCCAAGGGTGAAGGGAAGGTGGGGTGCCCGGCTCCAGCTGCCATAAACACTGAGTGCACACTGGCAGGTCAGCTATTCACTGCTGCAGGATTATGTCCATGACCTGATCCAAAGAGGGTCATGCTGACAGCTGGCTTGGTAGTGCACAGGTTTGATATTAGCAGTTGCCTAATCAAGCCCTGAGAGGGTAAAACAAGCAGTTTCCTATTCCAGGGAAGGGAATGAAAGATAATGTATTAATAGAGGAAGGGAAGGAAAGGTATGATAGCTGAGCAGGGAGTGGATCTCCTATTTGCCCCTTAGCTATATAACACTTGATTTTGTGGGCATAAGCGTGGGTGACTGTGTGCTGCTCACTTGCTTCTCTCTGCAGTTGTACACCCTCAGGTAATGAAGTCTCCATCTGCTCATGCAGAGATGTGTTAATTGATTTTGTAGAAAGCAAAAACTGGATTTAACTGTTCATCAGTGATGCACAAGCTGTGATTACTAGGACAAGAAGAGGGCAAAGAACATTTATCACAAACAACAGAGGAAGCTTAACCTTAGTGATGCAGCTATCTAGTGTGAAAGACTGTGTCCCAACACATTGCTGGTCAGTAGTCCTGTTAAAAGTTATTGTTCACTCTTAACACTTGTCTTTCCAAGACCCAGAATGTATGCCCAGCAAAATGGACTGGGAGAGCAATTATAACAGATGTGGATTTTGACTAAGTAAGAATAAAGAAGAAGCACTGACAGGGCCAGGGCTGAGGGTGATGGTTTGGACTGTTCCACGAATTTGGATGTTCAAACTTTTTTTCTGGATTAAATCCTGACAGTCTCAAAGGTTTTTTCAGCTGCATTTCCTAGCCTGGAACAAGCATCTGGGTCCTGGAGAGGGAAAGGGTTCCTGGATTGTTGAGAGTAGCTGTGTTCTACTTCTTCTAATTTATTCCATAAAAGTACATTGCTCTGAGAAAGAATAACAATTTCTTTTCATTAGTTAGTTACAGAACTCTGGTCTACATCTTCTTGAGTCAAGGTTTATTTCAGATTTCATCCCACTTACACAGGGTCAGTGACTGATGTAATTAGAAAGTCATTGGAGAACTCTTGACTCTCTTTGGCTGTATATAAACACCTCAAAAATGAAGGGTGAGTCCATGCTGAGAGAGGATCTGCTCCTGCCTTCCCCCACTATCAAGTCAATCCAGCCCTTATTAGCTCTGTTTTTCCCAATGAACACAAAGCAATGCAACCAAATCCTTTGGGTTCAGCTCAGCCCGTGCTAAAACCCATAGCAAGATTCCTCTGGAATTCAGTGAGGAAAGGATAAGATCCTTCATGAGCTTTTCTTGCTAAATAATACTGGCTTTGGATATGTCTCAATGGATAATACTGAAATGTGAGTGTCAGCATCACTGCAAAGGGTATTTGCAGTAGTGGTGGGCCAGAAGAGATGTTTTAGGTCCTGTTTAGTGGCAATTTATCTATTCATCACACACATTTACATTTGTAGAGAACACCTAAATCTTGCAGAAGCATTAGGTCTTCCAGCCCTCTTGGCTTCCCCCTGTCCCAGGCATTGTCTGAGGGTTCTTGTCTACAGCATCCAGAAACTCAGACTGCTGTAAAACCTGGTATCTAATTGATGGTGAGTGCTAAACTGTGCTTTACCAGGGCTCATGCCATGAAGCATTTATAGAGATAAGCTTTTGATGTTGTTTAAATTCAGCAATATTCCTGGTTCTAATACAGATACCCAGCTTAGTGTGGTTTCCTCTCTACCAGTCCTGAGCTGGACCCAGAGCTCACCCCACATTTTCTCTTTTGCAGACCCCCATGCTTCTTTTTCTTGATTCCTGGATGAAAGTATGTGGCTTGCTATTTACTTCTGAGCTCCATAACTCCAGAAGCAGGGCAGTTACTTTGTATTTGTTTTTCTTGGTGAGGTTTTGGGTGGTTTTTTTGCTTGTTTGTGGTTCGGTTTGGTTTTCTTTTTTCCTTTTTTTCCTCCCCAGACAGGTTCCAGGCTAAGACTTCAGCTTGCTGGTTCTGTTCACATGCTTCTCTGAGTGTACCTAGGGAAGGATAGTTCCTTTCCATGTTCCCAGGAATGGGCTGTCTGTCTTCTTACTGTGGATGATGGACTATATAAAATGCCTTCTGCTGATAGTTACTTCCTGATGATCTTCTGGCTGAGGGTGAGGTCCCACCATGGTGTTTTCTGGTTTGTTTTTTTTTTTCATTGAACCAAGTGCATGGTTTTGTCAAAGAGTTTGCTGGTGGTGTTTGTAAAGTAGTGAGAATGGGAGGGAATGAAAGCTTGTACTAAAAGGTAGGGCATACCCAAAATTTCTTGCTTATTTGAGTGGCAAATGAGAACCCAGTTTGGCCAAGGTTTAGTCAGAATTCCAGGGTTTTTCCTTTTTTGGTTTCACGTGGGGCTGTCAAAGGATTTGTTTCCCAGGTGCACAGAGAGAAAGTGGCCCCCTCCACTCCTTTCTGACTGTGCATGCACAGGCTGCTCCCCTGCAGCATTCTCCTTCAGCAGTGCCTATCCTTCAGGACAGCCCCCATCACCCTCTGGAGCACACCCCTCTTTGTGTTCTTATAGCCGGCTGGGGATGTTTAACATTCCCCTGTGGCTGCCACAGCTTTGTCACGAGGATTTGGGCAGGATGTTGTCTGTCTGAGGAGAAATAGTGCTTCTTTCTTGAAATGCAGCACCTGCTCCGTGGCATCTGTGTTTGCTGTTCTGCGGTAAATATGACAGAGTTGGAGGGACCAGACAGCACACCCGGGGTAAGGGCAGTCGTGTGGTTTGCAAGCTGCAGCAGAGATGGGCTGGGAGCCTTTAGAGGCAGATTCATCAGCCCACAGCCCTGCAAAACCACACAAACACTGTTGGCTGGAAGTACCAGGGTGTGTTGGCACAACAGCTGGTGGCTACTTAGTAACTAAAGGCAAACTTTCTTCCCGGGGAGGGGTTACAGGCTGCCTTGTAAGTGACTTCAGAGATGCAAGAACTCACACAACAGCTGTATGGGTTAAGTTGAAAGCTTGTCACATACCAGTAGTGCTGATATTGTTGTTCATAGAGATAAAAATTGTATTTCTTCATGGTGCCAGGACATAGTTTATTGAAGACTCACTTCTTTCCATGGAAGAGATCAAACCAGGCTTTAAGTGCACAGATGCCTCACTCTGTACTAGAGTAAGGGGAGAACCTGTCTGACATCAGTGGAAACTCGTGGCCAGACTCCTACTCAGAAGTTACTTTACAATTACTTACAAAGCTGCCCCTTTTTTTTTCAGAGATAAGCACCCTATCTTTGCTTGTATGCCCATTTACCAGGATGCAACCAGCAGGCTGTAGGTTCACAGCCACCCTTGTTGTTCTGCATCCATACTGTTCCAGGATAGCTGAACCCTTTGCAGGAGACTTGTGACATGTTGATAGCTACAAGGGCATCAATAATTCTTGATGCAAAAGCACTGAATACCAAGGCCTGAGTACAGAAATCTGCACTTTTCTGCCTCTGTCTCTGACCCTGCTGCACCAGTCACTCTTCCACCACCTGTAGAAATTTCCTGCACCACTCAGAAATCACTTTTAAAAAGACTGATTTTGTTTCTGATTTGAATGTATTCTTCTTCCACTGCAGCTTCTGCCATCAATCCCTCTCATGTATTTCCTTGCTATTTTGCAGATTGTTTTTTCTTTGAACCTCCGCTGACTAGATTTTTGATCTGTTCTGCTAACACCTTATGCCTGTGGACAGCAGTCTGCTGGTTCAAGCATAAAACCTCACAAATGGCATTAATGAGAAGACAGAATCTTTACTAATGTGGCAGAGGTCACAACTACTGTGCTTCTGAAGATGTTGCCAATGCAAGCAACATCTTCAGAAGGGGTTTATATTCCCAGGGATTTAATGTGCTCCTGCCTACTCTGTCTGCTCAAAGTACGGCTCTGTCCGGCAGCACATTTTAAAGGTGGTATGGAAGAGTATGACCTCAGTAATCTGCATGTCTGTGACCTTGATCCTGATTGCTGAAATTCGCTTTACAGGCATTTAAGCTCAAAACCCTCTCCATCGCTTCCACCAGTACTGTCTGGACAAGGAAGTGCAGCAATAGCATATCCCAGTGCATAGCCATGAATTCCCTACTAGCCTTTAGTTAAATTCCTGAAGAAACTCATTAACTTCAAGGTCTGACATTTAGCATCACGGGGGGGAAGTTGACTTTTAATGGTTTTCTATAAAGCCCTGAGAAAGACGAAGTCTATGTCCCAGAATTCAACTCCATTCAGAACAAGTGGGATGTAAGAATATAGGAGCCAAGATGTAAAATACATCCATTTTTGTCTAACATTCAACAGCATTTTTGTGTAATTCCACCTGTAAATTTAATCTCCTAATGCTATTCACTGCTTGATTGTCCCTGGAGTGACTGGGTTACCACTGTTGAAGGTGAATTGATGTTTTCTTCATTCTTGACCTGACATTTAAATTTTTTTGAGACAGCCAGCTATAAATGTTTAAAATTAAGGCCTCCTTTGCTTTATCCTTCTTCTCTTAACTCTCATTTGTGGTGCTTTAGAAGTAATTTCAAGTTTTCTTCTTTCCCCTCTGTGTTCAGGGTTGCACATGATCTTTTATTGGTCTGACTGCATTGCCACAGAGGGTTGTAGTTTGGCTCACAGTACTGCAATGTTTGTCCAGTTGAAAATGTTGTAGAGAAATAAAAGGAGTATCCTCTGAAGTCTAAAATTAATAAAACAACACCCAACACCTAAGAAAAGTATTATAAGAACAAGTATAAAAATAAATGAACTCTGATAGAGAACAAGGAATTATGCTGGCAACAACTGTAAACATCTGTGTGACTCATGGCCCGTACTTATACATACATACACTGCATTTGGTAAGACAGGTAATGCTGAGAGCAAAAATGAACACAATATCCTCTAATTGTGTAAGAATGGCTTTGAAAGATTATATGGTACTTCATTAGTAGGCTGGGAAGAACGTGTGATAGTCACAGCAACTTTAAATATAGACTGGAGCCTTAAGTTTGAGTATGCAAGGCATGAAAATGGAGCTTTGGCATGGCCACGTGAAAGCTGAGAACATCCAGATCTGTCAGAAAAAGAAGAAAAAGTGACAATGATTAGCATTTAAAGTAAAATCACTACGTTCATTCTCTTTCTCTCCTTTCTGCTTTCCTAATCAGTACTAAATCACTTGGATAAGTAAACCAACTTTTTGAAGATACAGCCTTTAAGGTCCTTATGCTTTTTGTTCATAAAGAGCAGGAATAAGTGGGGGGTTTTTGTTGGGGGGGAATATTGGGTGGAGGGGGCAGAAATTTCAACCTCTGGCAACTTCAGACTCTAATCTGTGGTGAGTTGAAGTCAGATGTTCAGACACTGGTTGGATTCACTGTTAACATCCAGGCACATTCCACAGCTCAGGGGTGTTTATTGGACCTCCTAGTCAGTGCTAAGCCCTTTTTTTTCCCCCCACAAGTCTCTGTGTATGTGTGTGTGTACATATGTAATATATAGGTACATCCTGTCAGATGACATCAGAAGTAAATGTGATATAATATTTCTTCTAAAGTTACTATGGTCTAGCTCTGTCAATCAAAAAATGTTTATTGGCTACATGCTCTCACTTCTAGCAAATGAGCTGCCTCCAATTTGCTGATGGGTTCAGAAAAGTTACTTTCTTTGCTATTGTAGTGGTTTTGTTCAACCCACCACAGCTTTACAGAATATTTTAATTTGCTATGTAATTTTTGTAATGTTGAAAGTATGTAGCATGTTGTGTAGAGAAGCTCAACTATGAATGAGTTGCCTGATCTAGTATTATTCATGGAATGAGCAAGAGGGAGCCATAAACCCAGCATGTTTGCAGTCGCTATCTAGCAATCCCAGTAGACTGAATCCCAGACATTTGAGGATATCTAGGCAAAGATCATGTTACATTTGCTGTGTTTCTATATGCTTTCTCCAGATTTCCCTGCCAGTCAGTCTGTTGGGTTAGATGAGCTTTGTTCTGGCTCAGTAATGAATTCTTGTGATTCTATCTGCTCATCAATGGTCAACTGTAAGATCCTGAGTGCAAAAAATGAGAGAAACATCTGTGCCTGTAGAGGTGAGTTAGGGTGTTCATTGTGTGTGCTAATTAACGACATTTATAGTGCTGTTCCCTTGCTTTGAAGAAGGGAAATTTGCGAGCTGTTGTGCAGGACATTCAGGAAGAAGGAGATGAACTGGTACAGAGGAGGAAGGGGCTCTCTGTCTGTGTGGAAGTGCAAGTACTGGCCTGAGGACCAGAGCTGACAAGTTCTAGGCTAAAAACCTTTTGAGTTTTCTGTTAGCAGAGAGTAAAGTAAATCCCAAGGTTTCCATAGCCCAAGGGAATTTGGGCAGTTATGTGTAACATTTAATAATTAGGGTGAATGGCATTCAAATGTTTCATCATTTTTCTGGTTAAGATTTAAGTGATTCAAAGTGAAGTAAATGAGGTATTGCATGAGCAATCCACAGATTTCTGCTTCAGAACATGCCAAGGGAGGAAATAATCTAGGGTAGGCTCATGGTAGTCATAATCTTGCTTCCCTCTGGCTGAAAGGAGCATTTTCAACCCGGATTTCCCAAATCCCTGTAAGTGTGGGATGTTTGCCCAAGTTTTCCTTGAAAGGATGGCTCAGCAGAGCAAGCATGGTAATAGGACCCTGCAAACCTACTTAGGTGTGTAACCCCTGAATGAGGAACGGGTTAAAGCCTTTGCTGTTTGATCTGTGTACTTTAGCACAAGACTCCCACGCAGCACACTGGCTTTTTTGAACGTGCTGCCTGGTTGTGTAGGAGGGCAGTGGCAAGGCAGTCAAACCAAAAGGAAGGCTTCTACTGTTCGAACCCTCTCCTACCTCCACTGATCCCATGGGAAGACTATTTAGGGAGATCATCGAGCAAAACCCAAGCAACACTCCCCTCTGCCCCCCTGGTTACCCACAGCTGTTTGTTTTGTTGTGTTTTCCACCGGGTAGGTTTCCAGCCAGCTGGCCTCCCTCACCGGGCCATCGTCCCGTGACGTGAGTGCCAGCGATAGTGCAAAGGGAGAAACCTGGGAGCTCAGGGAGAGGGACAGTGACAAACAAGCTTGGATACTCTGAGCTACAGTATGTCCCAGCATGCCTGAATATAAATATACGAAAGGCATCAGAATCAATAAATATCTGCATGCTATATATCACATGGTGTTTGGCAGTGAGAATAAGGTCAGTGTTGTGGATAGCCTCACATACTTCAGCTTGACCAGGATCCCCACACTCCTCTGGCAGTACTGTGCTGCAGAAGTGACCCCTCTAACTTCAGTGGAAATACTTGTATTTTCCAAGTAGGGGGAAACCCATGGCATGACTGTCTGCTCCCAGTTCATTCCAGCTCGCTCTGCTGTGTCAAGTCAAAGGGAGCAAATATCCATTTCTACTTGTTCATGTTTAGAGCAAGTTCTAGCAGTGCCTTGAGCAAAGATAAGGGAATGTGAGGTTACAGCTCTCTAGGCCACAGAGCAGTGTCTTTCTGGGGTGAAACACTGCAGGGTGACAGAAGTATTTCTCTGTATGCTCAGAAAGGTGAAACATTCACACCAGCACTGAAATTCAATGAGGGAAGAGCACGCAGGAGTGTCAGCAGTTCTTTAAAGAAATGTTTTGTACTTTTCATCACAAACGGGTCCCAAACTTTTCTATCCAGCAAATGATCCTGTTTCAGTTATTTTTATTGAAATGAAAAGTATATTTTGCTCCTATACACTTTCTTTTAAATGCATATGAACTTGAGAATCTGTGCAGACTATAGGTGTGTGGAACAGCAACAGCTGTACTGTACTCAAAAAGGTAGGTATATAGACAGGCTCCATATCCTGGAAACGATCTTGAGATCCTCAGCTCTGCACACAGAACTCTTCAAGTGGTTCTCTCTTTCCCTTTCCTCACACTGGGGAAGACACCAACAGACCGAAGGAAAGAATGTAGCGACAGAACATGGGAGAATGACTTCCATCTCAAACAGCAGGTTTAGATTAGATATTAGGAAAAAATTCTTTAGTGTGAGGGTGGTGAAGCACTGGTGCAGGTTGCCCAGAGAACCTGGGTGCCCCAATTCCCAGAAGTGTTCAAGGCCAGATTGGATGGGGCTGTGAGCAGCCTGGTCTAGTGAAAGGTGTCCCTGTCCACAGCAGGGGAGTTAAAACTAGATAATTTTTAAGGTTCCTTCCAACCCAAACCATTCTATGATTGTATGAAATTCTCTATCAGATCCAATTGACTCCCAAGGGATGCACACAACTCTGCTGTTAGCACAGCACCATGGCAAAAGAAGCAAATCAGCCCACAGAGCCCACTGCATAAACAGCCTTAACCAAATTTGCAGCCCAGCTTAGCCCTTTAAAAATATTTGGGGGGGTTGATGTCAGCACCTGGGTTGCCAACGCACTTGTTGGTCTCCACCCTCAGCCTACTTTAGTTCCCATGCAGGGACAGAGCATCCAGATCGAGAGGGAGATAGGCAGAAGCTTGGAGGGAAATAATAACTGCACTGACCCAAAGTCCAGAGGCAGAACCACTGGGCTCCATTTACCTCCTCAAGGTAAAAGAACTGGCTTACTTATTAGGTCAGATTTTCTCGTGTGCAAGGGCATACGAGGCTGGCAAAACAACTTGAAAATGTAAGCATTTGTTAACTGCATGCACTAGGCTTTTAATATTTAATCTGCAAACAAAAGCAGTTTCAATTGAAACTCTCTGTCTTCATTCTGGTATGGTCCTGAGGCTTCTCATTTGCACCAGAGGTGTTACAGCCTAATCTGGTTGTGTAGCTGAAGTTCTTTGTCTAGAGTTTATGCCTCATTTGTTTAAGGGTTCTTATTTTATTTACATAGTATGCAGATGGGATTAGTGCATGATATTCATGATAAAATACTCTCTTTTCTCTGCATGAACTCCAAAAACATACACAATTCAAAAATTGCTGTCACAAAGTAAATAAAAACAATAACCAACAGAAAAGTTTTTGAGTACAACTTGAATGGGATTTTTGAAATGAGAGATTTTTAGCATTTTTCAATTCAATTTTTCCTTGAAGTTTCAGGAAAGGCAGAAGTTTCTTGAGAAAACACTATTTCATCTGTAGGAATGACTCACAAAATATGTGAAGTTCTTCAGAAATGAAAATGTTTAACCTTAGGTTCTCATCATACTTTTAGTGGTAACAAATAATTCAGATTTATTAGTCTTTCTCTATAAAATAATAGTTTGCACTTAGTTTCTTAAAAAAAATTACACAGACAAATATAGGAATTTAAAAATTCTTAACAGTAGTATATTTACAATGTATTCTTGTTGAAAATGTTAAATGGGGTTTGGGCATTATTTATTTGAAAATGCTTGCACAAAGCAGGATTGATTTCCAGAGACTGCTCACATCTGTGCACTGTATTTTGGGGTGGCACTGGGAATGTCCCTGTCAAATGCTGGAAATCAAAGAAGGTGATAAGCTGCCAAAGATGGCTTTCACTTCTTAGCACCCCAGTGCTTACTGACTCCTGGCCACTGAAACAACATTTATTTAGACCTACAAAAAGCTCTGCTGAATCTGCCACCTTCATGCATCTGCCCTTTACATATTTTTCTTTTTTTTTTCAAGAAAGAGCCTATGAACTGACGGTTGAGCCCAAGGACACATCCAAGCAAGTCACCGAAGTTTTCCCTTTGCTCTGCCTGCTGACCTCAGCTCTCTCCTCATTATTCCAAAAAATGGAACGTTCCACACGAGAAATTTGCCTCAACTTCATGATTGTCCTGATTACTGTAATCCTCATGTGGCTCCTCGTAAAGTCTTATCAAGATTGAAAGACTCTCAGAAACTCTGGAGGTGATTTCAGTATGTGCCTCCACAGACATCAGTAACACCCACAGCATGCCACAGCAATTAGCTTTCAGTCAATTGAGGATGTCATGAACCCCTTTTTTTACTCTCTCCTATCTATTGCCTTCGCTAATGTTTGTAATGGGTCTGTGATGGTGTAATTATTTCAGTCTGCAGTGATACAGCTGTAAAATGTAAGATGCTTAGGAACAGTTTGATTTTGCTGTCTCCTCTGGTAGTTTCTGAGTGCTGTACTCTCAGCCCACCATGTCTGCTCGTTTGGCATCAGTGTCGGGTTCTTGAGGCTGTAAAACCACAGTGTGTAACATAAGAGCCTGCATTATCCAATACAAAAGGCATAAACTTGCTTAGCAGAGAGGAATGTGAAACCTCTGCTTTCACTTGCACATTTTGTTTAAATAAAGACCACGTAAAACCATTTTTTGGAGCATTCCTTATTCCTCTTCTGACCTGAGCTGATAACAGCTGTGGTACAGTGTGATATGCAAGTGGGATGGTTTGCTTGTTCCTCCTATTTACGTTTTAATTTGTATTTTAAAAAGAGCTAGAGAATGGAAATCCTGCAACATAACAGACGTGTAACCACATATATGACCTGTTTGGGTCACTTTTCTGTCCAGAGAGACTTACACACTTGGTGCCTGTGGACATGGCCTTCAAAAAGAGCCTTTGTCCCACTGAGACATTGTCAATAATTGTGTTTTCTGAAGCTTGATTTTGGGCAGGGATTCCCACAGTCCTATTTTTGGCCAGGCTAGTTTTGGAGCAGTGCCTGGAGGGCTGAGCCTGGCTGGTTGCAGGCGTAGGTTCCCGCTGGCACCCCAGCCCTGCCGTGAGCCTTGCCTGGAGCAGAGCTCTCTCTGGGTCCACTGTGGCACACCAGGCACTGCGGCACAGCCGTGTCCAGCCTCAGGAGGCTGAGGTGCGACTGTGTCTGGGTTGCTGTGATGGTGTCGTCGCCTGCAAAAACATCTTGAGCCAGCTTGAAGAGCCCACAGTAGCTGGGCTTATGAAATCAGTAATCAAACTCCTCCTAGGCATTCCCCATCTGTCATTTTAATGGCTTCAGAGAATCAGTATCTTCTACAAAGTACAGCTTCCTGTGGGAAGGCAGTTAAGTATGTGCCGTGCTGCTGATACACATCTCTTTTCTTTCCAGGAAAGGAAGGAGCAGGCAACACTGCAGGGCTATGCTGGGCTGCCCAGGTCTTTGATGGTGGGGCAGAACTGACCCTCACAGGTGGGATTTGGGCCCGGGCTTTAATGAAAGAGCAAATATTCCGATAGCACCACTTATTAAGGGGTTTTGTTGCTTAAAGTTTGCTAATAAATGAGCCCTTGCCCTGTGTAATTTGTACCATCCATCTGGGTTTGCAGTCGTGCAGTTTGTGCCTCTCATCCTCTCAGTCAAGGAATTCCCACTGCAGTGCAATGATAAAAAGTCACCTCTTGTTTATTCTTGGCTGCAAATGAGTAAACTTGCTTCCAGCACTTCTAGGGATGGCAAATTTTCTGAAAAAAAGTGCTGAGACGTTGGAATGAACTTCTGTCAGCAGTGGACACAGCCTTTCTCTGCAGCCCACCTTGCACCAGATGCTGCTCTGTTATCAGTTTTGCACCTGGTCTGTCTGTGTTTATAAGCTTGGCTGAGACATGCAAGCAACGGCTGGAAAAGAACATGGAAAATCTATTTTTAAATACTGTGAATACTTGATAATTCAGTATGAAAGATGAGAATCTTCACTGTCTGTAACCCCCACAAGAGAGCAATACCATGAGTAAATTGGCATTTTTAAGCTCATCTCAGTCTAGTAATGGAAAAACCAGAGGTGTGGACTTCACTATTTGAACCAGCAGTGGTTCAGGAACACGTCAAAGTGATCCTAGAATTTTCAGATAGGAAGAATCACAGAATGGTTTGGTTTGCAAGGGACCTTAAAGACCATCCAGTTCCAACTCCCCCTGCCAAGGGCAGGGACACCTTCCGCTAGACCACTCTTTCACTTTAGATCCATCCCCCTTGTCCTATCACGACATGCCCTTGTAAAATGTTCTTCTCCAGCTCTCCTGCTGACAACTTTAGGTACTGGAAGGCTGCTAGACAGCGTTCCCAGAGCCTTCTCTTCTCCAGGCTAAACAGCTCTCTCGGCCGGTCTTCATAGGAGAGGTGCTCCAGGCCCCTGATCATCTTGTTGTCCTCCTCTGGACTCACTCCAACAGCTCCATGTCCTCCCTGTGCTGGGCCCCCAGAGCTGGATGCAGCACTGCAGGTGGCGTCTCACCAGAGCAGAGCAGAGGGGCAGAATCCCCTCCCTGGCCTTGCTGCCCACGCTGCTTTGGATGCAGCCCAGGATATGTTTGGCCTTCTGGGCTGTGAGTGCACATGGCTGGGCACTCACAGCCCAGTGTTGAGTTCTCATTATCCAATTCCCCCACGTCCCTCTCCTCGGGGCTGCTGTCATTCCATTCTCCCCCCAGCCTGTATTTGTGCTGAAAGATGCTGAGAAAATGTTCTGGAGAGTTTGGGTCATCCACAACTTTTAGTCACCAGTCTTTTTCAGAGTCAACATGCATCTGACTTTGACAATATGATGAAGGAAAATCACCTTGAACAAGTTCCTAAAAGTGAGAAGACCAGCCTAAGTGGTTCTCTTTTCAGGAATTTCTAGTTTTCAAGCAGACTTTGAGTGAGATAAGTTACTTGCCTAGGTCATTTGCCTGAGACGGACGAAAAAGGGAATTCAACATTTAGTGCCAGATGCTGTGAAGAGCCAGCACTTTGTAGGTGTACAGGCACATTAATGTCAAAGAACTTCAACCAAATACAGATATATAAATACAAAATTTCCTAGTTTCAGGGGCCTTAATGTAGGTGTTTGGTGTGACCCTTAAAGCTCAAACTCTCTCCATTTCCTTCCTGCTCACCGAAGAACCCCTGGATGAGAGATGGTTCTGTGGAGATTTATGCTATCATGATTTTCCATCCCTTTGCAGTATAAAGGAGATGGAGAACATCAAAGGACTATTGGGCTAACAGTGATTTGTCTTTAGTTTATCAGTCAAATTATTTTAGGCAAAATTTTCATAAAACAATACTTTAGTGTAAGTAGCTGCTCTTGCTCCTCCAGCCTCCCTGGGTAAAGTGTTTGAGTGCTTGATGGTCCTCACAGTAAAAAAGGGTTTTGTTATGTTTCCTGCATTTGAGTTTGTTCCCATTCCTCTTGTCTTGTTGTTGGGCACCACTGAGAAGGGTCTGGCTCTGTCTTGTTCATTCCCTCCCATCAGGTATTTCCATACACTGAGATGATCCCTCTAAGCCTCGTCCAGGCTGAACAGTCCCAGCTCCTTTAGACTTTTTTCATATGTCAGATGCTTCCTCATCTTCATGGCCCTTTGCTAGAGTCTCTCCATGTCTCTCTTGTACTGGAAAGTCCAGCTCTGGACACAGCATTCCAGACATGTCTCCAGCTCTGAGCAGAAAAGGATCACCTCCCTCAGTGTACTGGCAATGTTCTGCCTGATGCAGCCCAGGAGNCAGTCTGAACAGTCCCAGCTCCTTTAGACTTCTTTCATATGTCAGATGCTTCCTCATCTTCATGGCCCTTTGCTAGAGTCTCTCCATGTCTCTCTTGTACTGGAAAGTCCAGCTCTGGACACAGCATTCCAGACATGTCTCCAGCTCTGAGCAGAAAAGGATCACCTCCCTCAGTGTACTGGCAATGTTCTGCCTGATGCAGCCCAGGAGGCTGTTTAGCTTCTGCTACAAGGGCCCATTGTTGGTTCCTGGTCAGTCTGGTGTCCACAGTGAGCCTGCTCTGCAGAGCAGCCTTCCAGCTGCTTGACCCCCTGTATATATTTGTATGTGTACAGGTTTGAAAGCAAACCAGTGACTCTAAGTCAGAAATACAATTTAATAGGGAAAAGGTAAAATAAATGCAATAGTACAAAAGCAAACCACTGACAAAGTCAGAATACAACCTGGCACCCTGTCAGTCAGGGTGCTGGTAGCAGTTCAGATGAAGTGGTCCTGTTAAAGCAGTGATCCTGTAGAAAAAGAGTCTGGTCTCCGTCTGAAAGTCCAGTGGTAGCTCTTGTCCTCTGGAAATCCAGTGGGAAAAGGCTGTCTGTGGTGTTTGGAATCCTAGTTTATATTTAGGATGGAATGCTTGGTTTCTCCCTCTGGGTGGAGCTTCTCACAATGGGATGATAAGGCATTGATGGGCCCATTAACAAAAGATTGTCCAGAGG
>VZTH01009346.1:1746-4246 GCA_013397815.1 Aleadryas rufinucha
AAAAAAAAAAAAAAAAAAAGGTTGGTTAAGCTGCTAGAGGCACAGTCTCTTTTTATTTATTTAACGAAGAAGAAAATCAACAGCTTTCCTCTGGAAAATATTAATTTTTCGATCACGAGTTATTATCAAATAAAATACTTAGGTCTTTGTACTTAATCTCTTCTTTATTTTTCCTCCTCTCTCTTTTTCCGGACACAAGAGGGAGTGTGCAGAGGTATCAAAAAGCCTGAGTGATGAGAAGTTGAAAATATTAATATTTGTCGTTAGGACTTAGATGATTCAGAACAAAGTTGGACTCTCGCGAGTATCACTTCGAGTTTAGAAGGAAGCGTTTTGGTGGCAAGCAGAAACAGGACTGCACAGAAATACTTTTAAACCAAAATTGTGGTATAACCAGTCTTCCCCTTTCTCCTTAGTCTTTCTTTTTAAAACGTTCATCAGCATATGCCTCATTTCAAATGCAACAAATGTAAATATACTTTTCCCTGCACAGAATTTTAAGTGAATGTCCAATAGTTTCGAGGGCGGTTTAAGTCAGCCTAACAGATGCAAACAGTCTTGGAGCTGGAGTGGCATCTTTCAGTGCCCTAAAAAGATTTTCCATGGGCAACAAAGAAAACTGTCACACCTTTTCCCATCACCGCTTTAATTTATGCTCAGTCGCCAAGTTTTTTTCATATTGATTTCATAATCACTTTAAGGCAGAACACTTAAAATAAAAAAGGGCCTTGAAAAGGAAGGTCTTACAGGGCCAGCGCCAATATGGTGAAAGTGGGGGAGAGAGCCAGGACTGTAAAGATTGTTTTGTAAAGTGGGGTTTTTATTATGCACCGACTCTCTCCGCATTTACTTAACTCTTCACGGGCTGTTGAATAGGTTAACACCCTTAAAGGCCTCTTTCATGTCCAATACCTCGTTTGTTTGTAGAGGAAAATGCGTCTTTAACACATTTCCACTGGGCAAAGATTTAGGTTTGGTTTGTTGTGTTTTTTTAACCCCAACATAAGGAAAAACCCAAAGAAAACCCAACCCTTTCAAGTCTTTTATCACTCCAATAAAAATATTTATTAAGGAGGGCGAAGATCCCCAAATAATCAGCCTTGTAACAGGAGAATAAAGAAGTGAGATCTCTTCGGACGTGCACCAGAAGCCCTAGGCAGGTTTTTTGATGGTTCTTCACCCCACGCTCACACATGGGTGCCTGTGTGTGTGCGCGCACAGATGCATATTCATCCCCACCTATGTGCGGACACACGCATTGTTGCAACACCCTCACGACTCCGTGGAGCCGGCAAAGCCCAATAGGTCATCTGTTGTTTGTGCTCTTTGTCTACTTCTGTGCACACTTTCTAAGTCGGTATATGCGTGTCGCAAAACATATCTGTGAATTCAGCCGCGTGCCCGAATGTGAATATATGGCTAAACATACAAAAACACTAAACTACATTTTTACCTTTGTTCGTGCAACTGCAGAGCGGGAATACACGTCTCTCAAAAGTACTTGTTTGTCTCTCTATCCTGCCATGTAACTGCCGGTCTAAGTTGCCAGTTCGGGATAAATTCGTACTTAAATGGCAATGAAAGGAAAATTATTCTGCGTTTGGTGGGGTAGGGGCAGATGGCAGGATGGATGGGGGATTTCACTTGGGTTCGCTGAGAGTAACTGTGTTTTTCCAGTTCACCTTAACTATTGTTCCTGGGCGAGTCATGTAACAAAGCAAAAGCAGTGTGATCTCTCTGTGAGTTTCTGTGTCTGATTTCTTTCTTTCCTTTCTTTCCTTGTTTTCCCCTCATTACTTAAGAGCTCAGTGGAGGCCCAGTGTGGACTTGTACTCAACGGGCAAGGAGGTGTGATAAGAAGAGGTAAGAGGTTACAAATACTTGCGTCTATCAGTTTCTGTAAACATACATCCCTCTCCATTTCTCTCTGCCTTTCCCTCCCCCACTGCTTAGCGTAGTTTGGGTTTACTACCGAAAAAGTGGTAATTTGCCGTTTGTCAGAAGTACATTCAAACTCGCTTAGAGCACTTCACATTTCACAGTCCATTTGCACTTTACAAACGATCTGTTTCTCGGTAGCTCTCGGATACTCTTGCTGAATTCAGAGTTTTCCTGACTCGATGTAACATTCCCCGTTTAATCGGGATGATCCCTGATAGCTCGAGAAACGTGTTCCCTGGCGCCGGGCTGTTAAATCTCGGGGAGTTTGATCTCGTGTGAGGGGAAAAAAAAGGAGTTTTTTTGGAAATGTGGTTTCAGTAGCGCTACAGACCGGTGTGGAACTCTCTTTTGAGTGTCACTTCATTTGATAACCATCTGTCAATGTAAATATCGAATATCAAAGTTAGAGGAAAGGTTTGGAACTCGTGTTAAACAGGCGTCTCTACAGCATTTGAGAAATCTGAATGTCTCGGGGAGTTTGTAATTACCGTCATTTACCCTGAAGAGGAAAAACGCTGGTCTAAAGGCCTAACGTAGGTACACTTTTTCCTCACAAGCT
>VZTH01009346.1:9246-62470 GCA_013397815.1 Aleadryas rufinucha
CACCTCGATAATGAAAGGCTGGTCCTGGGGACATGGGATTTTTTTACATATTCATACAATATTTAAAGTTGGTTTCCTTTAACAAACCCACTTATTTGTATTATCCTGTTTTCCATCTTGCTTATCCTCAGCTATTTTTTTGACCTTGTTTAGACTTAAAACTCTTACAGCTGTTAATATCCTTAAAAACATGGTGTAGGTAAGAGGCTGGTCTTAAAAACTGCTGGTGGTACCCTCAGTCTTACTGAATCTTTTGGTTTATATTTAAAAACTCCTCATGTTCTGTGCATGCAGGCATGTCTTTGTTTTCTTGGCATGAATGTTGTAGTGAGGGACATCTCAGAGTTGTTTCTGTTCGTGGAATGAGCTGGTTTTACGTGGCTACTGTGATGCAAAGTTTGTTAACTTAAATGAAACCAAAGGAATAACTGGAAAGAAAAAGGAGTACTTTCTATTTTTCATGACAAATGTAGATGAGTTTTAGAGTTTTGAATATTTAGCTCCTGATATTAATGACTGGGTCATGTGAGGATAATTTGGACAACATTTTAAATTACTTATAGACATTTTGGAGCTGAAGATGGGATTAAGTAATATTGATAAAATCTGTCCTGATAACTGCTTGCTTACATTTGCTACATGGTAGGGAAAAAAAAAGCTACGGAGAGGCAGATTCTAATGTCTTCATTTTGTAACGTACTCTAAACTTGCCAGAATTTCAGCACAGGGCAGAAAATATGATATGAGCTGGAGGCTCCCACAAACAGCACCTGTAGATATAAATAATAGACTAATAAAAAGCATAGCGCTCTATTAATATTTTATATAAGATCAATCTGTTGACATTCAGGCGTGCTTATACTTAATAATGTACACAAGTACACAAACGTACATATCCTGGAAAACAAAATAAGCAGCACTTCTGCATTATTGTCACCAGTGTATTATGATGTTTCCTTACACAGGTGCATGACATTTACTGGTGAATATTTTGGAGAAAGGGGCTATGTTGCATTGGATGAATATAAAACACTCATCATATTGTGGGTGCTACAATTAACAAATAAAAAATGACCTGGCAGAGTGTAAGGATGTACAAAATTATGGACACACATTTAAAAAAAAAAATTGTATTTAAAGTGTAAAAACCATCTAGTGACATCCACAGACATTTCTCTCTCTCATTCCTGATAAAACAAAAACATTGCTTATAAAAAATACAAAAAATACTTCAGAATATTTGTTTTATCAATGAAAGGATGCACAAATATTTAACTCTGATGGTGTAAGGGAGCCTTGCATTTCAGCAGGTGCCTGAGTAACTAAATCAGAATAAACCACCACCTCCAGCCACCCTATTGTTCTTTTCATCTCTACAAAGGGAACCTGCAACCAAAACAGACCAAGCTCTCCTCGCCACGTGCATTATTGGGATGTTCATTGTGTTGACGAGACAGGTGGGTTAGAGCATGGCTCTGTTCTCCCCGCTGTCGTCTGCACAGCCCATCATCAGCTTGTGTTGGCATTTTGTACTGACATGTGCTATTTGATGGGGAGATGGGAATAAGGAAGGGAAAATACTCTCCCATGTTTGCTCTGACTATCTTTTCCAGTATCACATAGCCTAACTTTTGCTCGTTCTAGGCTCAGGAAACAAAGCAAAAGCATAATTCTCATGAAAGAAGACACTGCATTGAGCGTGAACCAGTCAGTTAGAAAGAAAAGGATTGGGCCCCCAAAGTAAACTAATAAAAATGAACTTAGTCTTTTATCATTCCGCTCCCTCAGGCCACTTGAAAATAATCATAGATTAGAATCATAAAATATTTTGTGTTGGAAGAGACCTTTAAAGGTCATCTAGTCCAAGCCTTTGCAATAAGCAGGAACATCTTTAACTGCATCAGGTTATATATAGTCTCTTGAGGTGATTTGGGGATTCAGGATACAGCAGGGCCCCTGGTCTCTTGCCTAGATGAGGTCAGCTGCACAAAGCATCTCTCTTTCCCACCCATTTTTATCTTGTGACCAACTATATTTATTGAAATCCACATGAAGATGACAGATCAGAGACTAAAACTCTGTCATGAATAAAGAAGTAATTGAATAGAGTTGGATGAAAGAGAAGTCTTAAAGAAGGGTGTGAGTGCCTGAAATCTTCCCTTCTTTCGTTTTTTTCCCTAATCTATCTGTTGCAATATAAAATATAATTTTCCTTTGATCTAAATCTTGTCCTGCCTGTGTTTTCAGACCTCTGTGGCTGTAAGAGCACAACCATCACCATTTCAGTCATCTCCAAAATAGTATCTTATGGTAACAGATGAAGTCAGACCAGACCACGTAATCAGTTCCCTATGGGAATAAACAGTTGTCCTAAAAAGAGTCTTCTTAATATTCACAGGCCCATTTCACGTGGTACTCAGAGCACAAAACTGCTGAGGCAATCAGCTGGGTGATCCTACCAGTTATCTCACTGTCTGCCTGCTCTTCTTTTCCTTTTTCTGGCTTTGCCGTAGGACGAATGCCATGGATAACGAGTCAGGGTGCAAGGGCCACAGCTTTCCCTTCTTCATGCACACTTGTGGGCACGTTACTTTGCTGTTCCTGCATGTGGGGCTCTTCATTTGATGAGCTGAGGGGGTCTTATGCATCCTGTCACCTGAAGTTAGTCTGTAAAGATTTCCAAAGCCAGTAAGACCTGCTGAGAGGAATAGGGATCTCCAGGTTGAATCACTAGACTCACAAAAGGCATTATTTCTGCTTTGTATTCGAGGCATTATTTCTGCTTCGTATTTGAGGCATTATTTCTGCTTCTTCTGCTGGTGTCTTAGCATCCCACCTCCCAAATACTCTGTTATGACAAGACTGGCTCAACAATTAAGTGAGGATTGACTTTTCCAACAGCACTCCCGGTGGCATTGTGTTGACAGGAAAAAAAGCTGGTTATTGCCACTGCTGTTTAGTTCAACTTAAAATATGTCTTGTGGTGGTGGTCTTCATGTTAAGCTGCTTCACAAAATCATTTGTCCACTCTAACACGTGATCAGAAGGAAGGAAGGAATACTCTGAAGCATGTGTTTGGCAAGAAACCTAATCCTTCATCTTCCTGTGTGGCTGCCCTTCTTCTTTCCTCTTTCTTTCCAGCAGCCCTCCATTCCTTTTTCTGTTTACCACATGGTGTGAAGGCTAGGGCTCCATCCATCTCCTCTCCAAGGTGGTGTTTGTGGTAGGAAATTCATGCCTTCAAAAATGCACACAGTTTGTGACAAAGACATATCTTCATCTAGAAAGCACCACACCGCTCTCTGTTGCTGTGTCAATGAATAATTAATATAGTGAAATAATTATATGCAATAGATTTTACCTTCTTGCAATTTGCTACTTGTTCCCCATGTTTCTGGAAAGCAAATGACCTAGACTTGCTGATTTCTTCTCGTTTCAACCCATACCTGGCTTTCCTGGAATTGCTTTGGTTTAGATCATGCTGCTTAGGCATGATATTTTAAAAGATTTCAGACTGTAAGCAACTTTCTACTAAATAGTAATGAGAAGTGTTCCAGTAAATTCTGGTTAGGGTAGGAGCAGCTGCAGGGTAACAGGTTTTTGGATTAAAGGAACAATTATTTATCTGGCATAAAGGGTGCACATACTGGCTTAACCTGGCAAGGAGATGAACTTTAATATGACACTGATTTCAGTACAGTCTCACTCGTTATAAAATCTACAGACTCATTGGAGTAAATAAATATGTACACAGTGCTACTGTTTTCTTGACACGTATATATATATACACGTGTGTATGTGCATTGTGTGGCAGATGCCAAACAAACAGATCTACTCAGTGTTAACGCTCTTCACAAATGTACCTGACAGACCAGAAGTTTGAAAATGCTGCTTGAAAATATTTACAGGTTTCTGGAAAAAAAAAAAAATCCACTAAAGAAAACCCAAACACACCAAAACAACGCAGACCCAAAATTATTTCAGGCGTGTGGCGCCAGATTTCTGTGTTTGAGCGTATGAGCTCATTAATTGTAGCTTTGAGCTGTGTAAAAATGTGCATCAGTGCCCTTGATGTGTCTATATTTTGGTGATGCACGAATTGTCTCTATATCCTGTCTAAGAAGTGGACACTAATATCTGCCCTGGAACATAATTAGAAGTCATAAAATACCCTGCTGTACTGAGTCAGGATCTCACCCATCTGGGATTGATACCAAGAGATGTTCTTTTCTGGTGTTGCTGTCAGCACAAATGTTTAAATATACCTTCAAGAGCTGAAATATTTGGAAAGAAATTCTGTTTGCCTTATGTAAGCAAGCAATAGTCTGCATTTAATGAAGGTTCATCCTTCAGTCTGTCTCTGTGAGAAGTGGAACAGAGTCACCTTAATTTTAAGAGGGCTGCACATGTAAGATGATAAAGAGAAAGGTGTAGGATCTTGTCTAGAGTGCTTTTTATTTTCTTTCTATTCTATTCTATTCTATTCTATTCTATTCTATTCTATTCTATTCTATTCTATTCTATTCTCATTACAGATTTTAGGTTAGAAACTAAAATTTTTAAGTGTAACACAGTGAGCTCTCGTAGTTAAAGAAGATTAAGGTGTTCACAGGAAAAAAGAAATGATCAGGGTATCTTAAAAGGTACAGAATGTTTCCTTTAAGCATGAATGATGAGTACAGATTAATTCTGCTCTAAGAAGGTCTTTATGTCATCATCCTTGCATAAACCATCTGAACTCCTTCTAGTAGTGCATTGAATTATATGATATTTTATATCACTGTCATATGCAGCTCATTCTTTTTTTCTCATCTTTCCCCCAGGGAAGAATACTGCATGCAGTAGTAAGATTTATTTCTTCCACAGAATTTTTTATTGTAGTCAGGTTGGAGAAGGCAGGTCAAAGAAAAGTGTTTTGTGCTTGGTGATAAAATATGTGCTAGTCCTTAAGATTATTTCTTTTTTTCCCTGGGAGTTTGTTCTACTCTCTTGGATCAGTTGCAAAGAAAGTTTTCTCTCTTTCTCTCTCTCATATTAACTTTAAGTTAAAAGCTCGGTTTTGCCTGAGGAGTTATTGATCACAGTCTTGACTGAAAGATTTGGTGATCATTCAGCAATTTTAGACCCAGGCCAAGTAATTGCTGCTCTCAAGAAATAAACAATTGCAGAACTAACCTGAGATAAACTGATGTAGCTCAATAGATTTCAATCGTTAATATCAGCTGAGGATTTGACCTAACTTTGGAAGGAATTTATGAGTTCAAAGGTGTGGAAAGCTCTTCTTGCTGAAAATCACTGCAAACCCATAGCATTCTTGCATCTTCGTAATCCTAAATACTGCTATGAGAATTAAAATTAACATTTCTCATTAGAACCAGTGTCCTAATTTTTTCACAAACTGTATTTTTTAAAATTGTGAGTGAGGGTGCAATCTTATTTTTTTAATCCCACTAGATTGAGGAGCCTTTAGCAATAATTGTTAATTTTTTCAGAGCATGAAATCAAATGATATCAAATAGCCGTAATGATGTATTTTGACTGTATGCTTTTGAAATAAGCATATGAAAGCTTATGAAATCTAATACTTCACTGTTCCCACGCTAAAATTTCAACACATTTGTTTTTCTCAAAACAATAATATTACAGAAAGCCAAACCACACATGCCATAAGAGAAACCAAACCCAAACAAAACCAACCGCAACAGAACCACGGAATTGTTCTTCACGGTTGAGTTCGTCAAAACACAGAAGGTGAAGGTTTCCCCCACTCTAATATTTCCTTTTTTTTAGGTGGCACCTGCGTTGTCAACCCCACCGACCTGTTCTGCTCGGTTCCCGGTCGCTTGTCTCTGCTCAGCTCCACTTCCAAGTACAAAGTGACCATCGCAGAGGTGAAGAGGCGCCTCTCACCACCAGAATGCCTCAACGCCTCCCTCCTCGGAGGTATTTTGAGAAGGTAAGTTGAAGGTGAGGATAACAGCTCCTAGGCAATGCTGCAATTGCTGCAATTTTTTTATTTTCAACAGATAGGCTTTATTCTTTTTCCCTGCTTGGATAGCTGGTCATGCTTGGGGTAAACAGAAGGGGATGGGTCAGGAGGGAACACCGGGGAATTTTCAATAAATGAGAAAGTTTAAATTTTTCATCAAACTGACTTTTTTTTGCCTCCTCTGTTCAGTTACTCTTCAGACATGGATTGATGTTGCTTTGACTTGTTTTGAGGAAAAAAAAAGGAAATTCAATATGTGGAAAATTTCACCAGAGCTACAAATCTAAATTCTTGCTGAGAAACTATCTCAAAGCAAATTGTTTTACCAAGAATAGTTGCAGCACTCACTCAACAAAAAAAACCTAAAACACTGAAGTGTAGGGATGCCTTTTTCTTCCTTTCTTTGCATGTCTTTTGAGCACAAAAAAAAGACAGAATAAGACAAGTTTGCTTTTCCTGTTGTGAAATACTGGAGGACAAGAAAATAATTAGGTAAACTTTTCCCTCTGACCCTTCTCTGACCAGAGCAGACACCTGCAGAGAGCAGGAGCAGAAAGAAGGAAAAGGGGCAGACTGTGCCTCACATACCAAGAGGAAAACTAGGAGGCAACTGTAATTCAGCCAGGCATTTCTAAGTCGCGGTGTCCCCGAGGCGTCAGCTCAGATGGCATCAGCTGCTTGAACGCCCTTTGATCAAAACTAGCTGGAAAGTCATCGGCTATTTCACTGCTGGCACTGAAGGCCACACTGATCCTCGTGCTTATACTGAAAGTCATTTTAAACAGCCTGAGACATGCCGGCGTTCAAGAGCTGTCTCGAGCCATCTTGGGGAATAATGACTGTAGACCATAAATTGTTTTCAAGGCATAGGTCCCATTTAACTGCCTCTATAGGCGTTGAAATCCAAAATCTACATCTGCCAAAATTTTCCCCTCTATTTGCTTCATCCTGGAGAAACCTTCAGCTAATTTTCACTTTAAATACTCATGCTGTAGATTTCGTCAATACAGTGCAAGCTATTAAGGATTCAAGGGCATCGACTTGAATGTGGGGGCTCACTTCTCTCCTCTGTTAAAACACTTGAATGATCCCCACAGGTTTTTGATCCAGACTAAATATCTCCTCTCTCAAATTAACCCTGGGCATGGTTCAGGAGTTTGCAAAAGCCAGGGACTTCTCACAGCTTGCAGTTTGGATGTACAAATTCTGTTTTATGAATCACAGAGTGCAATTGAACAGATTTGGTCAGTTTGTAACTGAGAGTTTCACAGATAGAGAACAGGCTCAAACACTCTGTATTTGACCAGGAAAGATGTAGGAAAACAAAATCTCATTGATTGTTTGCCTGAGACCTGGAAGGCTTGTTTTTGCATGCTGTCAGCCGTCACTGGTTACCTATTTTCCCAGGCAGCTTGCCTTGGGAATAAAGTGTTCTTCTGAATAAAGAAAAAATTCTTTTCAGAAGATATTTCCTGACAAACAATGTGGCCAAAGTTGTGGTATTTCTTAATGCATAAAAACAGATATCCAAATGGTGACATTCCATGCTTGGTTTCTTCCTCTGCCTCAAGGAATTTGAACCTGAAGCTCAAAATATTTAGTTAGTGATTACTTTTTCTAAGCTGAGAGCCCCTCAATCTCGTTTGGGGTTAATTATGTATTTGTTGTACAAAAAGCAAAGGTGTAGACTCTTATCTAATTAATGGACAGGTCATTCATTTGGGATGGGAGATATCTGGGTTCCAGTCACTGTTTTACCCATTGTTTAAGCATTTTAACATTAGTTATTTGCTGTTAGCTGGCTGCTGCATCTGCCTGAAAGACACAGGTTAAAATTCCCTCAGGCTGAGGATGAATTTGAACCTAAGTCTGCTGCATAAGTGGATATGTCTCAAATGCTTCAAACACTGAGGTGCTGTGGAAAAGCAGCACTGGTACACACCAGGACCCATTTTGTGAGAACAAAGGGATGTAGGTGTTTGGCATAGGGGCACAGAGAACCAATGATGGCTGAGACTTTAGCTTCAGCATTTCCTGTTGCCTTGTCCTTCTTCCTTGTAAGTTTTGGACTTTGTAGACAACATTTTTGAGTATCCAGGTCTCTACATAAATTGTAGAGGGATAATTAGAGCTGGGTTCCACATGGACATCTACATTTAAGTAGCTATCTGGCTTCCTTTAATAGTCAGACAAGACAGATGAGTAAGGTCCACTCGTGGATATCTGTTTAATCTATTCTAGAAGGTCGTGTTCCTCTCTAATTTGTCTTTGGAACCTGGCTTGGTTAAATCAGATATAAGTGTTTGCACTGTCAGTATTTATATTTAGTCACTGTAATCCCAGGCTCTGTGCCCAGATCAGGACACTGGGCTCCACCAGGTGGAAAGCTGCCTGAAGATCTGATGCCCCCATTACTGGCATTAAAATCTTTAACTCTGCCAAAGAACCAATGTCAAAGAATTGCGTAGATCAATCAGGACATTAAAAATACAACTCTGAAATATTTCCTGTTGATGTCACTACTGCAGGCATTACCCCACATGTTTGTCAACAAAGTGTGTACAATTTCTAGGCTTATATTAACATGGGGAAAAGTGCAGAATAATGACAAGTGTCTCTCTTTCCTGCTGTTCTCTTGTGATAGGGCAAAATCCAAGAACGGAGGACGCTGCTTGCGAGAAAAATTAGACAGACTGGGACTGAATTTGCCTGCAGGAAGAAGAAAAGCAGCAAATGTCACACTCTTGACTTCCTTGGTAGAAGGTAGGGTCTCTAATATTGCAATATAATATAACCATAATTATAATGTTTCATTGTGTGCAACCCTTTCCAGCTATAGGGTTAAATTCCATAATCTGTATTTTATATAAAGAGACCTGACTTCCCTAAAGCCACAGACAGAGTGAGTGGCAAAATGGAAGTTCATTCTGAGATATCTTGGCCCCCAGCAAGTGTCTTGGTCTTGCAGTTTCCTCAGCATTGATTTGTGCTTACAAATCGATCATCTGAGTGTTCTTGTGAGAGAGATGAATGTCTTATACCAACTCTATAAGTAGGCTTGTTTATCTTCCTTTTTTTTTTAAACTTGTGAATTTCCTGGAGTTGGTCCAAAAATGTGATGGTTTTTTTTTTTCCTCCCATAAGAAAGCATAATATTTAGACAAGCCTTTTCCCCACACACATAAATGAATGAAATCTGTTTTCAGATAATATCTAGACAGGCCCAGGAGATACTTTCTTGGCCTTTATTTGTTGTTTAAATATCATTCACCAAATACTGCCGGGCTCTTCAAACCTTCAGCTGGGAGATGCAGGTTCAAACCCCTCAGGCAAAGGGAAGAAACTCTACCTGCATCTCTTCTATTCTGGGTGAATCCACTCAGTATCCAGTTTGTTGTCTGGCTGTGAGTAGCAGCTCTGGGAATTTCAGATCCCTCCTCCTTGATGTTGAGAGAACTCAGCTCATCCTAAAGGTCAATACCTTCTACGATCATAACCTGAAAGGTCCATACAGATCTAGGCAAGTAGGCTGAGGTCCCAGCACATATTACCACAGAATTATAGAATTACAGAAGGATTGAGGCTGGAAGGCACCTCTGGTGGTCTCCCAGGCCAATCCTCCTGCTCAAAGCAGGGTCAATTAGAAGAGCTTCCTCAGGACTTTGTGAGTTTTTTGCTATCTCAAAGGATGGAGACTCGTCAAGGCTGAAATAGCACTGAATCCTCAGCACTGGAGGTTGTCAGCATCTATGGCAAGGGACTGAGATTTTCAGGGGCCGCGGAGTGCAAGGAACTCCAATGGGGCTGCTCTGAACTACAGGTGTGTCCCTATCACACCTGCTTGCAAGAGAAAGCTCTAATGGAGTTACAGCCTTAGAAAAGGTACCAGGTTAGAGGAGCAAGGGCTGTTTCCACCTTCAGGCATCTCAGGTCAGGGAAGAATAAAAACAGCTGGTGTTTATTAGTAAACAGAGCAATGGCTTTTAGCTGAAAGCTGAAATTAGGAAGAAATTCTTCCCTATGAGGGTGCTGAGGCTCTGGCACAGGGTGCCCAGAGAAGCTGTGGCTGCTCCATCCCTGGAAGTGTCCAAGGCCAGGTTGGATGGGGCTTGGAGCAGCCTGGTCTGGTGGAAGGTGTCCCTGCCCATGGCAGGGGGATGGAATGAGATGGCCTTTAAGGTTTCTTCCAACCCAGACTATTCCTTGTTTCTGGGATTCGATGTGGTCAGTTATTCATTCATCAGAAGAGACTGAGAGGGAGGTGGCTCTCTGACAGCTGCTGGCCTGGGATTGATGGCTGAGTTCCTTTACTGTAAGTCAGGATTAGATTCCTGTTTCCCAGGAATGGAGCTGTGCCTACCTCCCTGCCCTTTATTCAAAGCCAGTAGCAAACCTGATATCAACCCTATGGTGCTGCTTCTGTTCTTGGACTGCCTTGCTGTGAGTCCTAAAGGTAAATACTGATGTGACTGAGCTCACTTTGGTAGAGACCTTTTTGCCTGGATATGCTAATCATTAATTTTATCTACTGGAATTTTTGGGGAAGACACCATCATGTTAATAATCCAACAGAAAGCTAAGTGAAGTCCATTTCCTGTCTGTGTCACCAATCCTGGATCAAACTTGGCAGTGTGCATTGAATTCTTTGTGGTATAAGCTGTTCTCTCTTTGGACATGCAGATATTCCTTCCAGGTGGAACCAACTTACAGCACAATTTCTTCAAGGAAACCCATCTTTCAATGGTTCCTGCTGCTGGAGGAGGCAGAAATGGAAGGACACAGGCTTATTCTGTGGTCTAGAGAATCCAGAGAGAAAGCAATGTTAGCTTTTTCTGTGTGACATCAATACAGAAATTGAAATAATAGTAATTTGTTAGTTTTATTAAGTATCTAAAATACCAGGTACACCCTGTGTTCCTCTCATAAGAACCCAGTATTTTGTCACTCTTGACTTCTTTAGATGGTTCTAAATTTATTATTACTAAAAGTCCTCACAGTCTTCAACATATTGAGGTTTTAATATCTCTTTAAGGTAGGAGTGTGCCCAACCTCTTGAATATCTGTGTGATGTAAATTAAGGCAAAATTTGTTGCGTGATTATTATGTTTATTGGCCAAAACCAAGTCAAAAGTCTCTGGCACGGCTAATACTCCTCTTCCTCTAAAACATACTAAAATCACTGAGCTTTGGGGAGTCTGTTAAACTCAACGAGGAGCTGCAATTTATTTCTAGGCTGTGGCCACCACATGAAGGTTCAGATTTCATGAAAATTTTTCTGTGGCCTCCTGTTTTCTGCACATTTCTTTCTTTTGGAGTTCAGCTTCTCTGCAGGATGTTTACTGTTGGTTTGGTCAGGTTGAATCTAAAGTGTCTTTGGTAGGGACGTCTGTGGCCCGAAATAGGAATTGCTTGACAGATCAGGTCTGTTCTTTTTGTCATGCACATAAATCAGCATGAGTGGAAAGGCAGAATGGAAAGGTTCCACAAAGTGGAAAGGGAGAATGAAGTCAGTGTTGCAGAACTCTCCTGAACAGTTTGGGGACACATCCTTGTGTAACCTGCAGGCGAGGGATGCCCTCTAGTGCCTGGACTAGAGGGAAGGAAGGGTCATTTTTCTTACGAGCTCCAAAAGGAAAATTCCTACATATTAGCTATGAAATAAAGGCTCCTCCAATAAATACTAGTATTTCCAAGGCTAAACTTTACTGCAGGCTCAAAAGAGTCAAAAGCATCTCCAGTGGGAGCAAGGAAGGATGTGAAAAGAGGGGAGATGTCCCCTTCTGTTTGAACGGGTCACTTATAAGATATAAATGTGATTGCAGATGACGGTAAAAACAGTGCATGAACGATTTTAAAACTATCAGATAAAAAAAAAGAAAAACTTACAAAAAATTCTAGAGTTTGTTTTCCTGTCAAACCTGATTAAGACACTAAATTTCCTAGACACAGAATTAATCACATTCATCATTTGGGGACAAAACCTCTTGAGAAAAAATAGGTCAGTGGTTGCTTTTTTCATCGTGCTCTCAACTGTCACACTTCTCCCCCACCAGCCTTTGTTTAAATATCCTTCCACTTGTTCCTCCTCCCTTCTCACCCTACAAATAGAATAAACTTTCCTTCCACCTCCCGCCTGTCCCTCCTCCCCCTGAGTAACATTTCTGCCGGGTTGAGCATCCGGAGGAGGCAGAGCCGAGGAGAGAGTGGGAGGTTCAGATGCCGAGTGTCCCTCTCCTGGGGACACAGCTCCTGCCTTCACTCTGCATAGGAGCAGCTCTCACTCTTGCTGGCCCCGGGGGACCCTCACACCGCTCCGTGCACCTGCCCACAGAAACCTTTCGAGGTACTCGGCTGCTCTCCCCGCCGAGGCTTTCCAGAGCTGTCTCTGCCAGTTCTGCTCCGGCAAATGTCCTTTTCCATCATGCAAAGCTCTCTGGTCAATTGTCAAACTGCAGAGGGGAGGCAGCGCTGCCAGGAGCCGTGGAGCCATGTGCTGGGTTTAAGGAGAGTCCAAGATTCCCAACACCTGCTCTTTGTGTCCGCAGGAGGAAAGAGCTGGGGATATCACACAGAGGGAAATTTGATTTTAGTTTGAATTTAGATTGAAACAAGGTAACTGACTATAAAAGTCAGGGATTTTAGCCGTTTTTTACCTTTATTATGATTCCTACCCTAATGTAAATAACAAGTAGGCAGAAGATGGCAAATCTAAGGTGAAAGAAAGAGTCAGTTCATCCACATTTCTAACATTTACACATTTTCTCCCACAGTAAACGTTTGTCCGAATTTTGCTGTAGAAAAAGAAAGAACATATTCTATGACATTTTGTATAAACTATTTTCCCCTACCAGGCACATTTAATCCTGCTGTACAGTAATCACAGGGATGTCTATTCACAAAAAAATAAGTATATCACAGTCCACTTCTAAATATCAAATCATCATTTGGTCCTGGTTTAAAACAACATTGCTCAACAATGAGATAGGAGAAATTTTGTTCTGCAGGGTGTTCTCATGTCCAAATTTTTATTTTTGTTTAGAATTTGTAGTTATAATTCAGGATGCCTACTCCTTATAGTATATGCATGCTTATATGAATAAATATGCTTAACTCCAACGTTCATTCGTAGTATACATGAGCTTTCCATTTCCAGAAAAAATTTTTTTCAATTTTAATTTAAAATATTTTAATTATTATTTCATTAAAAACAGTAATTACATTTGTATCTACATTTTTACCCATCTATATCCCCAAAGAGATAAGCAATTTTGTTTCTTTTTGTTCATGGTTTTATATATTCATATACCATTAACATTCAATCACAATCATAATGCCAGCTCCGGACAGGTTTTATACTTTTGAATCATTTTCTCAGATCATCAGAACAGTTTAGTATAATTTTCTCAGCTCTAGCAAATATTATAAACCATCTTTTTAAATACAAGTTTGAATGAAAAGTCACATTTTCATTCCCCTTTTCCTAACAGTAAGTGAAAACATTCACATTTCAGTCACTTGGTTGTTGATCATGTTAAGTGGATGCCTACATTTCATCACAGAAAGCTCTGCTCTCTTGAAGAAACCAAGACTTTTCCAATGGCTAAATGTTTAAATTCTTTGTTGTCTACATTCCTTGTGTTGTTACTGGGACTGACTGGGACCATGATGAAGTTGTCTGGAGAATTGCAGTTCCACCTGATGACAGCTTCAAAGGGTCCGACTTTTATTTTCTTTCCATGCTGGAATGAAGATAAACCTATCAAGTATTTTAATGGAATTTAGTTGAAAAGAAAAAACTGGTGCTCTTCTGAAACTGATTTACTCTGCAAGTCTTTATTTAAAGAAGAGTAAAAGCGTATCTGAAAGAGACAATTTGAAACAGCTCTAGAGAAATTTAAAAGCTATGGCTTAAATTTGTCACCCATGAAGAAGTCTGGGATAGATGCTTGAACTACAAAGCAATCAGTCAGCTATGTGCCTGTCCATTCTGTTTCTCTGTTAACTTATCACTGAAATCCATTTTGTTTTCACTGAAAATTATTTTATATTTCTAGAAGCTGCAAACTAAGTGGAAAGCATTTCGGCTTTCAAGTTAAAGATACTGGTTGCTTGTTAATGTCTTCATTCTTTTTAGGAATACTGGAAATCATGTTTTAAAAAAAAATCCAAAGAAAGAAGATTATTTTGACTATAATCTTCAATTTTTGCTGTAAAGTTGGTTACAGCTGCAGAGGTTGTTGCTGGCTGGTATCAGCAAACAGATTGCCTGGGAGTGGTGCATGGATTTTGTCAGTACCTGAATAAACTAGGGCAGGTAAACACACAGTAAAGTATTTGCTTGTGGAATCAAGAGGTGTTTTCCCGGTAAAAACCCCAGTGGTAAAAGGGAAGACAATAATATCTGAAAAGGGGCAGAATAGAGCTGGAAGAGAGGTCAGTGCATGCAGCTTCTTATTCCTCACCATCCCTGGCACAGGACCACTGTTTCCATGGAAGTTCTCCTCTTCCTTGGCTTAGCTGAGTCTTGCTGAGGATGGAATTCATCTCCCCATCTTCAATGCAGTTTTATCTGCATTTTTCATTTATCTTATGTCAGATCCTTCCACCTAGGGAGAAATCAGCATTTCTGGGTGTTTAATGGTTTAATTTAATGATTAAATGAAGTTAAATTAATAATTAAACATTTTACTGTGTTGCTTAGAACAGCTGTGGAATCTCCATAGTTGGAAATATTCAAGACTAGGCTTGGAAAAGTCTTGAATAACCTCATCTAAGGCACTTCTTTCAGCAGAAGGTGATTTCCTGAGTTCTAATCTAGACTTTCCATAATTACTGTCATTCCCTTTTGCCTTCTACTCTAGTATAGGATGATACATGCTTCAAGTGCTAGTTTGTCTCCATTGACTTGAAAGTGTTAAGTCAGACATCAATATTGACATTTAATCTGATGAATTCCACTTCAGATGTTCTCAAAGGGAGGACTTACATGTCCTGCATCCCTCCTGACAGCATCAGCCTTTTGAACTTCAAAGAGCCAGAGTCCAATGCCACTTCTCATGATTACAATCAAACACATAACTCTGAAAAGAAAGCAAAATTAAAGTAAAAAACCCACAACCCCTGAAATCCAAAACTATTCTGGAGCACATCTCTGTTAGTCACTCGTGCAGATGTGCTTCAACACACGCTTCTGGAAGCTGACCTATTTCTTCTTTCTACAATGAGATGAGAGCAAGTGTCATCTGGAAATGCGTATTTCCCACCAGGGAAAGACTGACTTAGGCACAGATGTTCACAATCCAGGCAGCTGCTTTTGATCAGATAAATCCCACACTGAGGTTGTCAGAGTCGCAGTGTGCAGGTCAGAGTGTTCAGTAAACCCTAAAATAAAATTCTGGATTCTGTAAGCTAGTGAAGACGGTCCTGTTCTTCTGGAGGCATTTGGCAGCCAGCACAGAGCTGGGTTCTGGTGTTCAGTTTCTGCAGTGAGGTAGAGAGGTGCTCATTGTCACAGACTTCTCAAAAGCCTAATTGAGCCAGGTGCTTCTTTCACCTTGATTTAACCACCTATGAAATAACAACTGTGTTTTTCATCACCTTCCCTTTTTGTTTTGCCTGGTCAATTTTGTTTGCAATCCTTTTGGAAATAGGATTATTTATTGAGCTCTCCCTTGGGGTCTGCTCTTCTCTGGTGTGGGGCATTTGTACTGTTGGCTTAACCTCTAAGGAAATATACTGGGATGTGTTTTACCCCCTGGCTCTTTCATGGGGTAGAGGGCTCTTCTTCCATTAGACACAGGGAAGTGAAGCACCGAAGGCTGACACAATCCTTCAGGGTTATTTATTCCTACTTTCTGCACCTTTCCATGCCTTGAATATCGGTGATGAACAGGGCTTGCAAAACTGGGCAGCTGCCCAGTACTCACTGGTGGCAAGGCAGGGCCAAGTGTCTTGGCCATTATTTTCTCATGAGAGGGCATCCATCCTTCCACCTGACGAGAGGAAGATCCTTCCTATCTCCTGCCTGGCACCAAGTGGTGACTAAATATCAACAGGCCAATTGGGCTGAAATGTGTAACTGACTTGAGAATGACTGTCTACTGAAGTGATTTGCTACTGTTTGGGTTTTTTTAGAGTGTAATAAATTCTGTAACCATAATAACAACAACAATATAATGATGATGATGATAATAACCTTAGAAAAATGACTGACCCATTTTGTTTGACCGCAGGGGAAGCACTACATTTGGCCAGAGATTTCGGCTACACCTGTGAAACAGAGTTCCCTGCCAAGGCAGTAGGAGAGCACATTGCCAGACAGCACATGGAACAGAAAGAGCAGACAGCGAGGAAAAAGATGATCCTAGCGACAAAGTAAGGAGGGAGGGGAAGCGAAAAAAGAAATCGGTCTGTCACTTCTCCATGTTGGATCTGGGGGTTGGGGGAGGGAGGAGTGGGAGTATGGAGCTGGGATTGTGGTGACTGCTATCACAACAGTGCTCACTGACTCAGGGTGAGAGGGATCCTCATCGGGGATGCTGAAAGAGGGACCTTATTTACAGCAGTGAGGTTTCAGCGGCTGTGCTCCCATTGCCTGTGGTTAAGGGGGCACGTGCATCTTCCCAGATGCTTTGGTTTAGATGAGAACAGAGGATATTTTTACATGGTAAGATCTATGGGACAGAAAGTGGCTTTGTCTCCTGTTTGTGTGTGAGCAGGAGATCTGAGCTTCTACTGAAGTACTGGTTACTGTCAGATAATTATCATTAGTCTGCTGAGGGAGAGCTGGTTTGCAGAAGGACAGATCCTCTCTGGATGCAAACTGCAAGAGTTCCCCTGAAGTCAAAGGCACTGGAACAATGTACAACAGCAGGGGAGCTTTGCTAAAGACATTAAAGGCACAAAGAGGCATCAGACTTCACTCTAAACAAGCCACTCGTCTCCCTGGAGCAGTAACATCATGTTAGGATAACATTTCTTCTAGGTTAATTAGCCTTGATGAGGGAGGAATTAGCCTTCATGAGCCATGGGAAACAGGAATAAATAGTCTGTGTGGAACAGGGTAGACCTGCCCTAGGTGTGTGGTCTGACTGTGTGGGGTAACCTTGAACACGTTCACACTCTCTCTGTGCTCGCTGCAGTGTCACATGTGAGGCTGCAGGAGAGCTGAGACCACAAATCTGAGCTCTCAAATCATCCCCTCCATGCTGGAAGTATTTGGAAACCCTTCCAGGCTGTGATATATCCAGCAGGGAGGAATGACCCTGTACTAGGGGAAAGGGCTGACCAGCAACAGGATTGTCCTTTGTATCCCAATGTCCTTCTGCTTTGCCAGGATTCCTGGCCTTGGTGTTCCTTTTGTATCCAGAGCACTTTGCCCTGACAGTGACCCAGAGATGAGATGCACTGAAACATCTCAGGCTTGAGAATCCCATGAATAACAGCTTGTGATCCTTCCCTGGGGTGATAAAAGGATCAGTATGTGGATCAGGGGGAATTTTCTAGTTGTGAAGGTGATGAGAGACCTCATATATCACGTTCTTAATTCCCTCATACTTTAAAAGGAATAATGTAAGTGGAATATTATTTCATTCTTATCTCCATCCACATTTCTTTTAAGGACTCAAGGGGTTTCAGAGGCATGAGAATAAACCAGTTGGCCAGAAGAAATTCCTCCCTGGAAATTGTGTCTCCCCATTGCTGTGTAGCCCATTCACATCCTGCCACCTAGCTGAGGATTTGTCCCATTTATGGAACACAATTCAACCATAATGATACAAATCTTCCTCATTTTTCCCTGATTCTAGTTGAAATAATTAGTGGGTCACTGTTATGTCCTGTCCCCAAAGGCTCTGCTACTCAGGGGCACATAAGAGTCTCACTACCCTCTCTCACCACCCCACACCTACTTTCTCACCCTCTTTCTCTGCTGAGATGGGGTATCATGGGCATGCACTACCTCTAACCACCATGAACTTTGGGCTTGTAGGCTGTTATCCAGCACTTGTTAGGAACAAAATGACTTTTCCCCCTCCTGTGAATTAAAAGCACCAGGAAATTGCTCAGAGAGGTCTGTCGGTAACAGAAAGACCACATCCTCCTGCAGTCAGTGCTGGTAACAGGGACAGATGGGTCAATGTGTGTGTTACTACTGCCCTCTCCTGCCTGCGAGGAGAACAGGGATTCCCAGACCTGCCCAGGTGTTTCAGGAGACACAGGTCCGTGACATCACAACATTAGCATGGCATTTCCCAGCCATGCTTCCAGGTATCTGATACAAAGAACTCCAGACAACCATCAGGAGCTTCAGCTACTCACCAGCCATACCTAAGCTTTAAGTTTGCAATTTCAGCAATTCCACAACTTCCCTGGGTCATGGGCCTGTGAGTGATAGCACCAGAAAAAGCAGGGGATTTTTATGCTGCCACCAAAACCAACACAGAAATTCCAGGGTGATAAGATCACTCATGGCAAGCTTTGTCTATGGAAAGAGCTGAGGTGCCACTGCCTGTGTGTGTTGCTGCTGTCCACTGTGGGGCAGAGCCAGAAGCCCATGGAAGTGCTCAACTGTGGGTTCTTGAGGAAAAATAAGGGGAAAGAACAAAGTTATTTCCACAATCCTTGGAATATATGTGATGAGGAAAAATAAGTGGAAAGAGTAAAATAATTTCCGCAGTTTTTCATATCTAGGTGTAATTCCTTTATGAATTTAGACATCCAAATTCAGTGGCTCAATTCAGCTGCCCAAATATGGTCACCCACTGCCATTTGAGTTGAACTGGGTTATCCAGTTTGGCCACGAGCTGCTGCTCCAGGGGCACACAAATCTCTTTTTGTTACTGTGTCATATCTGCCAGTGGTTATGGATGTCTTGGGTATTAAAAATCTACATGGGGGTAACGAAACAGAGCCCTCAATGTCTACAATGAGGAAGCCTCCAGCGTCCAGTAGGAGGTCCCAGGCCTCCTTGACATCAAGGGCATCCATACCTTGTAATCAAGCAATCCACCCACCCTGAGTGGAAGTAGTTCAGCTGCCATGCAAAGAACTGTGACCCATGGGCCAGTGAAGGCTAAAAACTGCTGCTTTAGATGCCAAGAGCAAACACGTGGAGGCCACCGAGCTTAAGTGACTCTTCTTGGCCCTCTCAGCCCTACCTGGTCTGAGGCCATGCTGGTGGAAATACAGGGAACAAAAACAGGAACTTTTTCCATCGTGCCACAAATCCCATTGATTTTGTTAAACTGTCTCATTTTTCAAAGCTACCTTGTGGAAATGGTCTCTCACATTTGCAAACTCAGGACCTGCCTGGGACAGCACAGATTGGTGCAACAGGATGGTCTCATGGTCCGTTCTAACAATTTTACGGGCTAGACAATGAAGAATCAGAGCTTTACCTGGCAATTATCATGGGAAGAGATGATTGGGCTGTGCAGCCCAGTGTACACTGCTGAGCACAAGTGTCAGCAATGGCAGGATGGAAGTGAAACAGGCTGAAAAAGAGCTGAAAGGGTAAGAAAGGCATAAACAATAGGAGAAGCCAGTCTCCTACTATTCTCTTTCTGTCAACTCACCTCCTTTGACTGAGCAGATGATTGTCTGGGCAAGTAGATGGTTTTCTGAACAGATCAAGATGCTCCAAAAAAACCTGAATTGTCACAATTCTGGCCAAAAGGTACTGATATTGGCCTGTTAACCCTAGAAATGTTAAAAAAAATTTTCAGGATATGTATTCAATTCACATAGAAATAGGAAAAAAGTGGGACCAGGTTTTATAGGGTCTTTCAATATGCATTAGTTCCCCTTGCAGAGGCATGGGAGAGCCTGAAAGGTTTTACACCAGGGGACAGAACCTGAGCAGTTTGCAGCTTGGACAGATGCAACGCTGCTGAAGGCTGTGTCAATTGTTCCAGTTGATGGAGAGGCAGAGTGTCCTACAGGAAACAACCCAGAGTTTCACAGCCCAAAGTCTTCCACTTGATCAGAGGGACAGATACACCCACATTTACACAGACCAAACCAGAATACTGTGAATAATATTTTTATTGTGGAGTTGATTACAGTCAGCACAGACTAATCAGTATTTGGCTCATGACACTTCTCGGATATCTGGTCCTTGGATACCTGGCAGCTCTACCAAACTTGGAATAAATCAGATTCATGGGCTCACATTTGCCCCACTCTTGTACTCAACACCAGGTATTTGCTTTGGCCACTGATAGGGATCATGGCTGACGTGGGCTCTTGTTCTGACCCAGTACAGAATGTTTTATCTCTTCCTGGTCATATACTGGATCATCTGACCATGTATGATTAGATGTCTCCTGTGCAGGAGTGACCAGGACTATTTTTATTAATCTGTGCCTCCTAGAACAGCACAACCATCTTCCTTTGCTTTTTCAAAGTCACAGTCCAACTCTGCAAAAAACTGCCAACCCCTCTCCCTGTCTTCTCCACCTACCCCAGGTGATATTTTATTGGTAGTGGAGGCTCTGAGACACCACTTTGCCTAGAAATCCCCTTGAAAAAAAAGTAGGTTACTGCCTTTTGCAGGTTTTCATGTATAATAAAAAAGTTTTTTTCTTTTCTTTCAATCTGCCAACACTCAGTAAAGACTTTTGACACATGAAGATAGAAGGGAACTTAATTGCACACTTGGTTCTGACACTTTCCTTTGTTAAAATAAAAGAACTTTTAAGATGAACTTTTTCAACAGGTAGAAAGTAGAGGTTGGAGGAAGGAGAGAAGAGCAGTGCTGACAGGGCCGACTGGGGATAGTGGATTGTTTAGAAGCCAAAATGACTGACTGTTTTCAGTTGTTGAAAGGAACTGTTTTTCCTCTAAGGACCTGATTCATTAAAACTGTATGCTGCATTTACATACATTTCTGCTGAATACCTCTCTTTGCCTGAAAGGCTGGGGTGATGCTGTCTTTTCAAGCAGTCGGTGTCTAGGTCCATGCAGATGACAAGCATTTAGAGAAATCAGGCTTGGATGGGGTCCAGCAGCACAGCAGGAAATAGGCTTCTGCTTCTCCTCTTAGTCAAGAGAGAGCTGTAGTATCCAAGATCTCTGTTCCCAGCTTGTACCACAGTGATAAAGTGAAGGGTAAAACCAGTTTATCACAGTTTTCCTGCCTGTAACTCAGCAGTGAAGGGCCTTCTAAAGACCAACAAGCTGAGTTTACCCACTTTTTTCCGTTATGCCCCTGTCCCACAAGACAAGAGTTACAAGGTGATAATGAAAACCCAAATTTTATCTAGGACAAGATGTGCAATGAGTCTCCTAAAAGGAATCATGGACCACAGAGGTGTTCTTTAGTACTAGAAACTGCCCCTAGGCACAGGGATTTCATCTATGCTAACAAAGTAAACCACACACAATCTGAGTCATCAGATTGCAATTGTCCATGTCATTAAAATGTTAGAATAGCTCATTGAATTGTCCCAAATATATTCTGGGCAAGTTCTGTGAGACAGCCCACAACAGGGTCTACTCTCAGGAAACCACAGTGTTTAGGAGACCAGAGGAGCACAATTCTATGGATGTTATCAGATGGTGACAAATGGTCTGCGGGTGTGAGGGTGGCCCTTGTCACTCTACGCTTCACTGGGTGGCATTGCTACCAGGCTACGTGTAGTCACTGTGACCACTATCAGGTTAATCCAACTAAGATCAGGCCCCCAGCTGAGTGTCCTGGTCATCTGGAGGTGATCACGCCCTCCTGATCCCCCATTAGTGCCTATATTTCCAATACAGGCAATGGAGAACTATATGCTAATTTGGAGAGGTCCCCTTTCCTTTTTTTAATTAACTGCACCATAAACCAAGTGAAAGTAAGTGATGTCTATTCATCCATGGTCCAGACAATGCTCTCCTGAGGACATGAGCTAAATGGAACTGATTTGGTTTCTTTTTAAAAAAAAATATTGGTGGAATATTCTTAGGTTAATTTACACACAACAATATAACAGCACAAGAATGAAAAGGCCTTATTTTCAGGTCTTTCCTAGTGCTAGGTCCAATATAGAGGAATTTGAGGGAATAAATTTAACCCCCAGGTGCAGAGGCATCCTGAGAAGCCCCAGGGAAGATTGAGTGGGAGAGGGAAAACTGTAAGACTATCCATCCTTTACAAAGAAGATGGGCAACTATGATGCTGGGAGACCAGAGAAGACAGACCCTGAATTCTCATTACAAGGGGTCCTTCCTTCACAACTCCTAGTGCTCTATTTGTCTCAAGGGTTTTGGATCAAGAAGACAAGCCCAACATATCCAGGACTATATCCTGGACTTCAACTTGCAGATAAAGCAGTGCCCACAAGGTACACAAGCCTATGTACATGTATTGGTGTATTTGCACAAAGCAAATAATAACGTAATTTACACATTTCAGGCATATTCTAATGCTAGTTCACCATTTCCTTTAGCCATAAGCCTTGCTGCCAATGTAGGTGAGCTAAGCCAGACTTAACACTGCCAAACTGGGTCCTATTCAGGAGAAAAATTGCATTTTAAGATGTCAGCATTAGTAAGGTTTCAGAGGGAAGCTATTCCTGTTCAAGAGATTCTGTATGTTGTTGTCTCTGAGAATCTGAGCAGGGAAGCCAGAGATGGATTTGTTTGCCTTCAATTTCTGTAACAACTCTTCTGCCAAGCAATTCTGTTATGAACAAGGTCACTCAGGGTAAGGTGACGGTGTTTTGGGAATTAGCTTTATGGGAAGGATTACACCTGTCTTATTTAAGGATTTCCATTTTCCTTTTAGACAAATATGTAAAGAATTCCAAGACCTTCTCAGTCAAGACAGATCACCCCTTGGATCCTCCAGACCGACTCCAATATTAGACCTCGACATCCAGAGACATTTAACACATTTCAGGTATGACTTTGAAAGAGGAAACTACAATCTATAATTTTGATTTAGACTGCATATGCTGTTTTAATGGTGTTTGCTCCCTTACCTAAAAGACATGCAAATAAATAATTAACATCCATAATCCCTGCTAGCTGTGCCTATTAAAAGTGCAGGTTTGCCCAGCGATGTAGTTCAAGTTTGCTGCATTCAACCTGCTTCTAGGACCACAGTCTGAGTTTGAATAAACCATTTTCTGCATCTACTGGTTAAATCTCCCCATCTGTTCGGAAAGTTGTCTTGCTTTAGATGTGAGCCAAACCACAGCTCACAAGTGGATGGTCCAGAAGAGTAGAAACGCGAGATCTGAATCAATATAAATTAATCAAAGTAGAAATAATAGGAGGAAGAGGCTGCATCCTTCCCAATTAACTAAATAGTTCCAGAAGCTCCTCTAAGCTACTGAAATCATTTGACAATGGCTTACCATGACCATTTTATTAACTCTTTGGCTTCCAAAGCAGACTGGCCTCAAAGTACATTACCTACTAAAACAATCTTACTTCACTAATTTCCAAACAACACACTGGAAAAATCCAGGAGAAGGAAATCTGACTCACACAAGAAAGCCAGAGACTGATGATATATTTAGACTCAGTTCCTGAGCAATGTTTAATGTACTGCTTTAAACAGGCTTAAGAAGCTGTTTTGAAGACAAAAACCCATGATACATGCACACTAAGTCCAAACTTCGTTAGAATTTTATCCCAGTTATGGATAAAAGTGTATAGATGTTTTGGGGTCAGAAAGATTTATTAGCTCAGGAGTTGCTGTGCAATTTCACATTTTTGCTTTAGGTGACGTGTCAGATACATTCAAGAGTGAGGTGGGATCTTCCAGAGGGCCACTTTGAAATAGTGGGGTCATCTAAGATATCTATCAAAGATAAGTTTGATGAAACATCCTGGAGGTGCACCTGTCTTTACTCAGGCCACAGGGGGAAATACATGACTTGCTGAGGCTACAGACTGTTAATTTTTCCCATTCATTAGCTGATATATGATAAAATTAATGTGTGAAGAACTGTCCCAGAGAGTTGTTTAGAGACCACAGCATTAAGCAAGTTTCATAGTCCTATAAAGGCTTAGAATTGTGCTGTACATTCTTTAGCACAACCAGCTGAGCCACTCTTCTTTCACTGGTTAGACAGAAAACGTCTGTGTCCCAATGTCCCAAAATCTGTTCGTTATTAAGGTTCTGATAGAGCATGAGGCACCCAGCAGACAGGTTCTGTGATAACCAATGTTTAGTCCCTCAGACTCCCACTTCTTCCATCCATCTGTTGGGATGAAGGGAGAGGTAAGGATGATTCTCTGTCCACAAAAGCACACATTCCTGACATTCCTGTTTATTCTTGCACACATCTGTGTGCATCCTACGTGTGTATGAACACACCTGGACAACCCCACTCCTATTCTCATGCAGTGCTGTGCAGGTGCACCCAGAGAGCACCCAGGTGTGTGTCTATTTTCACTTATACACACACTCCAAAACACCCAGCTACACTTGCACATCAAGGGAAACATCTTTATTTATGCAGAATGCTCATAGAGGGATTTTAATGAGCTACCTAAGCGTATGGAAAAAGAGATAATTCCCTATTACACGCGCACAGAGGAAATGTGATACGAGGTGGCTAATCCCCAAGGATTCCTGTGTTTAAAGTAGAAATAGCAGTCAGGATAAAGTGCTGAAGGCTTCAGCTACAAAAGCTGTCAACTGGTACAGCTTCCATCCTTCTTTCTCTGCTGCACTTCAGTGGGTTGGAGGGCAAAGCTTCTGCAGGCAGCTCCTGGATCAGTCAGTATTTTCTTTCATGTCCTCTGTAGACACTAAGTGCTGGGCTGAAGATGGGAGCCTGGGGGGGCACAGGCCTTGTTCCTACACAGGTGCTTCCCCAGCCTTAAATCAGAGTCTTCTCTGATTGTGCTTAGGGAATGAAGAGTGCTGCCAGGCCCAGAGGTGGAGCTGAGACCATATTCTTCTTCCAGCTAGTGTAGAGACGCTGGGGCCAGATCAGCTTCTAACCTGGACTTCTAACTCTGCTCAGATGCCTGTAGGAGCCTCCACTGCAGCCAGCTGTGTATCTCCTGCTGTGGTCTCCAGGAGAAATCTGCTTTAAGCAGGCCTAACATAGACATCTACATCAGTGTAAATAGAATTTCTCTCTAAACTCCATTGGCTGAATATTCCAGTCTGGATCTCCACCAGAATGGGAGCTTAGCCAACCAGTATGCACCAGACACTTACACTATGAACAGCTAAATCTAGTGTAGGCAAAAAAAATCCTTATTCCCACCCTCTAAATCTGGCAGTCTTCACAGCCAGATCATCTCAATCCCTGCTACCACTACTTGTCTTCTTGAAATTAAATATCATCGATAATAGAATGGTTTGGGTTGGAAGGGACCTTAAATCTCATCTTGTTCCAACCCCCTGCCATGGGGGAACTAGAGAGTCTTTAATGTCCCTTCCAACCCAAACCATTCCATGATTCTATGACATGATGTCAGAAATCCAAAAAGATTTTTTATGACCATAAAAAATCAGAGGAATCACACAAATGTCTACCATTAAAATAAGTTCTAAGATAGTGAAAGACTTTTAGAAGAGCTATAACAACTGATATCTACAGTGGAATTGGATCCAGCCTCTACTAACTTGGGGTGAAAGGGAGTTTACTTTAAGAATAAATTCCCCTACAGCTCCTCAGTGTAGAGTTGTGTGCTCCACTTGCTTGTGATGTTACTTGTTCTATGTTAATAATTAAGACCAGGGTTCACAGCCTGGCATAGGTCAGATAGAAGCAGTTTTTCCCATTTTCTCTGTTTTAAATCTTCAAGCTCGCACTTCCCTCTGAAGTTTTTCCACTGGGTCCTAATTCATCAAATCTGTAAATGTGTCCAACCTGAAGTACAGAGTAGTCCCCAAGAAGGGATCAGAAGTGCTGGGTTTGCTCAAACTCCAAACTCAAAGTTCACACAAAGCATAAAATGAGAAATCTTCAAAGGAGCTGCCAGTGAGCCCAAAAACTGCCGAATTTTGCAGAATTTTATGCAAGAAAACAGAGGCTCTTCTACACCTCTGGTACATCCCCGTTTGTTCAGCTGCTGTCTGACATGTCCATCTGACCTGAATGCAGAAAACTCAACCCTCCATGATAAACAATTTTCCAATATTATTTGATAATGAACAGACGATTCAGATCCCTAAATTTATAGCAGCAAATATTGTGCATTACCTAAGCCAGGGTCACTTTATGTTTGTTTCATTCAACATTTCTCCCTTTTTAATATATTTTAGAGGATCTTACTGCAGGGAAGTTACATTGATAACTTCATTTATCAGTAGGCTGTTGAAGTTACATTGATAACTTCAAATAACTTCAAATATATTGATATTAGCAGATAAAAGTAGTGCCAGAGAACAGGCATTGACTATCTGTGCTTCTCTTCCTCTGGGGTTTTTTCTCCCTGGTCTAACAAGCACTAACCCAAACTATTCCCGGGCACAGTGGTACATTTATATCCCCAATACATGTGAAAGTTTAGAATTCTTGGAAGCACCAGCCCTTATTACAGCCCAGTCAGGTGCCTTGCCTGTGCTATAAATTTAGATTTAGGGATGTCCTGCCTTGCCAGGGCTGGACCCCAAACCTCATGGGCTCAGTGTTGGAGTAGCTCAGATTTCTACACACTACATAAGTCTGAGTTCAAGAAGAGGTGCTATCTTGTAGGGCTGCCCAACTTGTCCTTCAGCTCTTCTTTGAGCCGGAAAGGTTGGAAGAGACCTTAAAGATCATCTCATTCCAACCTCTCTGCCATGGGCAGTGACACCTTCTACCAGACCAGACTACTCAAAGCCCCATCCAACTTGGCTCTGAACACCTTGAACACAAGTAATCCCACGGGTCATTTCTGGCCTGAAAGTCACCACTTGAGCTACCCCATCCCCAGTTTCTGAGGAAAAATTCATCATTAAGTCATGGAGCAAACAAGAAAACCCTGTAAAAATCCATTTCCATTACTAAGTGCTGAGACTTTTTGTCCAGACACAGGAGTGTCTCTTTATTGTCCTCTAAAGGCTGATCTGTGCAAAGCATTTTTCTCTCTGTTGTTACTACAAAAGAGAGAAAAGTGAGCACATCAGTACTAGAAAAGAACCTGAAATTTTCTATAGCTTTAATGAGAGGAACCTATTTTTCCCACCTTTTACTTCCAAAGTGGAGAGAGAGTAAGGATCATCAGGAGAGTAAAGAGTGAGAGCAAGAGCAACAGAAAGAGAAAGGAAAAGGAAAGAGAAAAGGAAAATACTTATATAAAACTTAGTTTCTTTTAAAATGCCTTGTATTACTGATAATTCAGAGCTTTTTTCCCCAGAATCCCACAGACTCATGTGAGGCTTCTGTGTACATGTGCATGCACCTGAGTATGGAAGGGGGAAATGCTGGGGAGTTAATTTCTCATGAAACTTAAACCAGTTTCAAATCCTACAGGTGTCAATAAAGCTGAGGCTTCATCTCTATTTTATTCAGGACCTTTCAGGTTATATAAATCTCTCTTTAGCATTGTAAGTTGGTTGGGTTTGGATTCATATAAAGTAAAATAGTCTTAGAACTGAGAGACAGCTCTCAATTACGCAAGATGATGGGAAGGCAAAGAGAGATTGTAATATTTAGAGATAGCAAAAAGCTGGATGTAACCAAAACATATGTAAAACACTGAGATTAATTCACTTTAGAAAACCCAAGAAATAGTAAACCAGGGCAATCATGACCTGTAGCAGGTGAAGACAAGTCTGTCTGGAGACACAAGAGCTCTGAGACACGCACTCAGAGATTTTATGGCACAGGTAGTTGTGACGGGAGATGGTGAAGCCTTGGATGACCCCCAAAACCATAATTCTGCCTCTAAAGCAGCAGAGATTAATGGTGACATTGCAGCCAACAGATTCTTCTGCTGGTTCTGGAACAATGTTAACCAACACAACCACCAAACCCCATCCTTTTCCTGTTAGGGCTGTGCAGGTAGATCTGAGGTGTGTCAGTATGGGAAATATCCATAATTCCATATCACTCATCTCTGTAGTATTTTTGCACTTCGCACACATTTAGAGCATCCAGCCCTCTCCAGAGCAGAGAACCAGACCAGATGAACCAATTATTCTCAGTTGTAGAGATCCCTGCTGTGAAGAAGGGAAGTGTTTCTGTCACGTTTTGGAGACGGAATGGAGAGAGGCAGAAATTAAGACACCCCAAAAGATACACAAAAATTAATCTAATAAACTGTGTGACTTTGGACCTGGACACTGGACCACAGTTGTCTGTAATGTTTGGCTGCTTCTATGGTTTCTTGAATGAATGTGGCCAAGACCACCTCTTTCTGTCCCAAACAATTCCCAGGCACTGGCAAGCTTATCTCAGTCGGAAACTTAGGTATGGCCACTACTTCCAGGCAAAAATGCTTGACTGATGGAGATGGGGCCAGGCTGTGCCATTTCACTCATGACCTGAGGAATCTGTGTATTCTTACTTTGCTAACGCAGCTAAAGGTGACCAAAGCCATTCCCCAGCTTCAGTTTAAGAACCTTAGAGTGATTCACCTGTCTGGTGAATGTGAAAATCTAGGGTCATTTTAGGTGTAAAAGGACATCCTGTTTCACATGATCAGCATTTAGGGTATCCCTCCAACTGGATCAAATATCCAAATCAATGAGACAGCAATTTTTTAAAAAAAATGATTTTAGGTAATATTTGTCTCCTGTTGAGTGGAGAGCGCACATGCCCTCTTGTCTCTTGCATTCCACTGTCATATCTGAGATTCAGCCAGGAACCTGAAAGTCACACTGATGCGTCTTCATGTCTTTGTCTTCTTAATCTGCCCTTGCATCAGAACAGCTTTGTTTTTTTGGGTTTTTTTTTTGTTTGTTTGTTTGTTTTAATTTTTAGCAACACTTCTTTTTTGGTTCCCCAAAATCTCATGTAAACTAGAGTTACCAGAACACCCACCAAAAATGACCCACATTCTGTTCTGGAAAATGAAAAATGTAACACAAAAACCTTTCAAAGTGAAGGCTTTCTGAGATTATACTCACAAGATCTGTGTCTGTGTCTTGGCTTGTTCATACAGATTCCCTAACCTTATCAACCACCCTCCTAGCCTCAGTTTCTTCACTTGTAAAATTGGGTATAGACACATCTTCTACATCTGCTTTTGGGACACTTGTGTCTCTAAGAATCTGTGGTATTTGGAAATTTCAGATATCATACTAATGCCACCCATCATTTAGGGAAAGGAGGATATCCACAGATTCCTGCAGTTCTATTTGATCCTTTAACTTCAAGGCTACATTTCATCAAGATGCAAAATCACACCCAGATCTTCTATTTTATATATAAAAGATAAAGACAGCAAAATGGCAAAGGGAAAACTACTTTCTTGTGAGTGACGCTTCTTTCACTGCAGAAACCTTATAAAATCAGACACAAAAAATAATAGGTTCAGAATACTGAAGTTAGGTAATGAAAGCAATCAGCATCCTCATGGATTATTCTGTGTTCTGTCGAGCCATCCAGCTGATATGAAACACCCTTCCTGTGAAACTGTTTGAGACAAGAGTTTTGTCGCTTAGCTCCTCGCTGAGCCTGGAGCTGTCAAGCTCCTGCCAGTGCCTGGCATCACGCTGACGAGGTGACACGAAAAGTGACAGACAAGAAACCAGAGTCTCAGACTTTGGGAGCAGTGAGAAAGTAACATCCTTCTTTCCAAAGGGGAAAAGGGAGCAATGAAACGGGTTTTGAAGCTCGGTGTGTTTTTTAAATTGTAACAAGAAACCAAGCCCAAAGACTTACTTGTGGGTTGCCTTCAAAGATGTGCTCACCCCCTTTTATATATTGTTCTCCCTTTTTTTTTTACACTTCTTTGCTTATCAGGAGGTAGAACAGCTTCTGTCATAATTCCAGGCATCTCAGTTCACAGCAGCAACCTCCTGTTTGGATGCAGGGACTGGAAGAAGCCTGGTGCACAATGAAGTTTATGATGAAACACCTCTAGTGCCCTCTAGAGTTCCCTGATGTCCAGGAGCTCTCTCAATCTTTGGATTTAGTTAACTGAGAGGGACAACACCGGTGCCTAGTGCTGAGGCACTAGGGAGCAACAAATTGTTTCATTCTTTATTATTTTTTTTTAAATTTTATTTTTATTTTTTTCTTTGTCTCTTTAATTATCATAAGTTTTAGAGTGCTTTCCTCTGGGATCTTCCCCTCACTTCCTTTCCAAGGGATTCCTTCTTTGATCTTCCCATAGTAAGGTCTCAATCACCTTGTCCTGCTCTGCTGATGAACAAAATCCTTTCTAATTTCTAATATTGTTAAAGGTTTTTATCATGGGTTGTATTATACCATTGTATTATACCATATTGCCTTAAAGTCATAATTTATGGAGTCAAGAAAACAGATTTTCATCTGTTTTCTTTTCTTTATCTGCTTCATTAACAACTAAGTTCCATAATCACAGAAAAAAAAATACATTCATCAAAGAAGGGAAAAAATCTTGGGGGGTGCTTAGATTTTTAACACAGCAGTTAAGATTTCTTAAAGCATTTAAGGCACTCTCTTGTTTCCCAAAAGAAAAATGAATCCCCTCCCCTCATTTCCAAATTAAAAGGCTATGAAACTGATTGCACTTTGTCATGAGCATGTTTGTAAATGTTAATTCTTGATCTTTCTCATTTGAGGAGGGCAATGGGGCTTCTCAGCTACATTTCCTCACTGGAAAAAGTTTATGGATGGTAGTAAATTGAATGAACCTCATCCACTTCTTTTCCTTCCCATAAAGATGAATCACTAAATGGTTTAATCTTTGGTCTATAACTCAGAAACACTCTGCAGTTCTTGGATGTTTCAGGTCTGTTGCCCGGGCAATTCTTCTTAGTGTGTAAAATGAGTACCAACATCTAAAATATACAGATCCGAAATAGATTATCTTGGAAATTTGGGGCATCAGCTCTAACACTCTCCTCCTACTTTCTCCATGGCTTTTACACATGGTAAAAGGAGGTCCATCTGCTTAGGAGGACATGTCCTTAATACACTATGAACAGAAGGAAAACATGAGGGCCTACTTTGAAGGCAACTTCTGTGCTGTTTGCCACTCTGATCCTATAGACTACTTATCCCTGTAATATCCACTGCCCACATTCCGATGTTTATCTTCACTATCAGTCTAACTTGTGTCATGGTTAGACCTTCGGAGCTCCTGAAGTAAAGTTATCACCATTTAATTTTCTAGATAACCTTCACAGGACAGACCTTGAAATCAAAAGAAGCACCTCAAAGTCAATATTGTCACCTCTATATTCAGATGTTACTTGTGTCAGTGAAGAGATACAAATATTTTACCACTTCCTTTACAGCAGTTCAATGTCATGTCAGATCTTACCATCTGTCATCAGCTCTGTGCTGTTGAATTTGGATAGTCATGGAGTTTTCACATTCAAAGTTCTGAGAAAATCTGACCAATAAGTTCAAGCTTGCTTTGTCTTCATTATTATTGTTTTAAAGGGCTTATTTATTTAAAATGAGGGTGTAAACACTCAGTGCAGATGGCCTCGTCCCCCCCCACTGAGAGGGAAGCTGTTTCTTTTGCTTCATGTCAGAGCTTCACCAGCCTGGGGTGTGGAGGAGTCCTTGAGGTGGCTGCCAAACGAGGCTCCAAGCCTTCAGGCACACTTGGATCTTTTCGCTTTTAAGTGAGGCCATCATTAAAACATGAGCAGACATAATTGCATCATAGCACTGGGCAGAATTACAGGCAGGTCTGGATGTCCTTAAGCACCAAGATTTGTAATACGTTGGCCTGATGTTCATTGCCTTCTTTCTGCAGCATTCCAACACCAGAATCAGAGATTTCAGCCTTGCCTCTCAGAACAATAAAGCTGGTTTATAGGAGCTGTAGTGGGATGCACTACAAAGCGGAGAATACCCAGAAGACTCCATTATGAAACCACCATGGTTTATTTTAGGCTTATAAACTCAAATGAAAATATGATAATGAAAGCAACTCCTTTTCATAGGTGTAGAGCATACCAAAAATGAACCAATTTCAGTGTGAGCTCAATTAGCCTGGAAAATGACGCGGCTAAATTTGACTTTCAGGAAACACATTTGAATGCTTTGCCATTAATCTTCTGTCTGTCACGTCTGATTTAAATGTAAAATCAGATTTTCTCCCAACTTGAAACTTACTTTCATCAGCAAAGGGAAATTATCCAACTTTCTTGGATTTTTCAAAGACTTTAACTTGCAGAGAAGTAAAGACCACCAAAATTAGAGCAAGGGGAATTACTGATAGAAATGTAACATAAAGTAGAAGATAATATCTCTTGGCCTTTTTATGCTCATTACCTAAAGTGAGCCTAATAAAATACACCCTCATAGGAGCTTGGCAAGAAGGGCTGGTTAGAAACTTTCTAAAAAATGCTTTCTCTTAATAAGCTTCATGGGAAAATTAATAGGCTCTGCATATCCCCATCTGTGGAGAAGAATTTATTCCTCAGGAACTGAAAGTAGAGTTACCACGAGACTCTGCAGCATCATTCCACTAAAAAGGGTTGGCTTTTTAGTAAGAAACACAAGGCTGTGTTGGTGAGAGCTGCCATATTTAATGATTACTGGTAACTAAGACACTAAACCATAAAGGAGATAGATCCCTTACTCACATCAAAAAATTCTTTTCCTATGAGCATTAGTTTTTAAACCAGAAGACTTGGTATTAGGAAAAACTTAATTGAAAGGGTGGTCAGGTATTGGAACAGGCTGTGCAGGGAAGTCGTGGGTTCACCGTCCCTGAAAGTGTTCAAAAAATGTGTGGATGTGGCTTTTGGGGACATGATTCAGTGGTGGGCTTGGCAGTGCAGGGTTAGTGGTTGGACTTGATGATCCTGGCGGTATTTTCCAACCTAAATGATTCAATGATTATATTATTTGCGGCTATTGGAAATGAATGAATGAATGAATGAATGCAGATATTGCCAGCTTCTAAAATACATAAACTAGCTTCTTTGCGAGATCATAAGTATTTTTATGTGTCTCAGTGTAGTCAGTTCCCCAAATCAGGACCCAGAAGATCACACAAGCAGTGTAAAAATCATGCAATAATATAACTAGTAATGATACCTTTAATTTCCTTTTTCTTGCTTATTTTTGTTGTAAACTCCAACACATTTTCATTTCTCTGGGCTTCTGAAGACCAGAAATTATGATAAAGTGCAACACAGAATCATTAGATGACCTGACTCCTAAAGTGACATGAAAGGGTTTGAAATACTCATACATATGCTACTGCTGGTTTAGATTTTGCAAATATTGAAAACATGGCTTACAATGATGATGATGATGGTGATGATTTTTATATTTCTGGTATGCCAGGTATTCCTAAAAAGAAAATAAAATTAGATGGAGGTATGTTTACCTCTTTTTAATGCTAAATTATAAAGATCCATATATTGCTACCCATCCAAACTTCAAGATTCCAAACTTAATGGGGTATTATTAATTGATGCCTGCAAAATATTGCTTGTAAATATTTAATTATCATTTTCCTCACATTACTAACTGGGGATAAATATAAATTCCTGCTTTGAAAATTGCCTGGAGACTGATAGATAAACATTCTAAATGCAAGTTATTTGTTAATAGCCTTTTGGAGACCTTTTATAAAAGGCTATGCCACTCCCAATCTGAAATGCAGACATATTTCCATATTGAGCACTCGTTTTGGTTAGAATTCACATATTTTTGGTGTCTTCCCTAAGATACCAACTTTGCTATCAAATAGGTTTCCCATGTCTAGCAGACAGAAAGGTGACCCAAAAAAATATCTTGAAGACTTTCCCACGTGGATTTTTTGGTACTTAAAATATCCTATCAATTGTCCATGTCCCGTAAAACCTCTTTCCCCTCAGGACCTACATTTTCACTTTTTTCTAGAAGACCTGGAAAGACTGAGAGCCAAAGTGTAGAGGAGAAAGGTCACTGAAGGGAAATGTTCCTATTTCTGACCANTGCTAAACTGTAAAGGAGATAGATCCCTTAAATCAAAAAATTCTTTTCCTATGAGCATTAGTTTTTAAACCAGAAGACTTGGTATTAGGAAAAACTTAATTGAAAGGGTGGTCAGGTATTGGAACAGGCTGTCCAGAGAAGTGGTGGGTTCACCGTCCCCGAAAGTGTTCAAAAAACATGTGGANAGCTGCCATATTTAATGATTACTGGTAACTAAGACACTAAACCATAAAGGAGATAGATCCCTTACTCACATCAAAAAATTCTTTTCCTATGAGCATTAGTTTTTAAACCAGAAGACTTGGTATTAGGAAAAACTTAATTGAAAGGGTGGTCAGGTATTGGAACAGGCTGTGCAGGGAAGTCGTGGGTTCACCGTCCCTGAAAGTGTTCAAAAAATGTGTGGATGTGGCTTTTGGGGACATGATTCAGTGGTGGGCTTGGCAGTGCAGGGTTAGTGGTTGGACTTGATGATCCTGGCGGTATTTTCCAACCTAAATGATTCAATGATTATATTATTTGCGGCTATTGGAAATAAATGAATGAATGAATGAATGCAGATATTGCCAGCTTCTAAAATACATAAACTAGCTTCTTTGCGAGATCATAAGTATTTTTATGTGTCTCAGTGTAGTCAGTTCCCCAAATCAGGACCCAGAAGATCACACAAGCAGTGTAAAAATCATGCAATAATATAACTAGTAATGATACCTTTAATTTCCTTTTTCTTGCTTATTTTTGTTGTAAACTCCAACACATTTTCATTTCTCTGGGCTTCTGAAGACCAGAAATTATGATAAAGCGCAACACAAAATCGTTGGGTCACCTGACTCCTAAAGTGGCATGAAAGGGTTTGAAATACTCATACATGTGCTACTGCTGGTTTAGATTTTACATATATTGAAAACATGGCTTACAATGATGATGATGATGATTTTTATATTTCTGGTATGCCAGGTATTCCTAAAAAGAAAATAAAATTAGATGGAGGTATGTTTACCTCTTTTTAATGCTAAATTATAAAGATCCATATATTGCTACCCATCCAAACTTCAAGATTCCAAACTTAATGGGGTATTATTAATTGATGCCTGCAAAATATTGCTTGTAAATATTTAATTATCATTTTCCTCACATTACTAACTGGGGATAAATATAAATTCCTGCTTTGAAAATTGCCTGGAGACTGATAGATAAACATTCTAAATGCAAGTTATTTGTTAATAGCCTTTTGGAGACCTTTTATAAAAGGCTATGCCACTCCCAATCTGAAATGCAGACATATTTCCATATTGAGCACTCGTTTTGGTTAGAATTCACATATTTTTGGTGTCTTCCCTAAGATACCAACTTTGCTATCAAATAGGTTTCCCATGTCTAGCAGACAGAAAGGTGACCCAAAAAAATATCTTGAAGACTTTCCCACGTGGATTTTTTGGTACTTAAAATATCCTATCAATTGTCCATGTCCCGTAAAACCTCTTTCCCCTCAGGACCTACATTTTCACTTTTTTCTAGAAGACCTGGAAAGACTGAGAGCCAAAGTGTAGAGGAGAAAGGTCACTGAAGGGAAATGTTCCTATTTCTGACCATCACATGGGTCTCTGCATCAGATCAGGATTTACTGATGTCATGCCCAAGACACCCAGAGAGTAACTGTATGGGCAAAATCTGAACTAGCAGGGGATGGGAAACAGTTATTTTTCCTTGTCAGAATCACTGTAATGTGGTTTTCTTTTCCCCTCACCCAAACCAATATAAAGTATTGATTTCTAAAAAAAGGCCAACAAACATAAAATATAGCTTCTGTTCCTCTTGTCTTCTTTCTTCCCTGAGCAGGATTATAATATCTGAAATCACTTTTGAAAACTTCAATGAAATTTCAACCTTTGAAATAATTTTTAATTACATTTCTAAATGAAAACTAAAAATCTGGAGGATTTGGGCAGGGGTTTTTGTTTTCACAAGCCATTTATCAAAATGAATCTTGTAACAAGGAGAACAACTTGGTTGCCCATAACAACTTTAGTTTCTTTGGCCCTTACATGATCATCTTATACTGTACACATAATATTTAGGCAAATGGCACTGAAGTCAGTTGCCTAAAAGCTGGTCTCTAGTGCCATGTCCCATATTCTATGGTGGTTGGGACATCCTGCAGTCCTGTGTCCAGCTCTGGGGTCCCTAGCACAGGAAAGACATGGAACTGTTGGAGCAAGTCCAGAGGAGTCTGTGAAGCTTGTTAGAGGGCTGGAGCAGTTCTGCTACAAGGAAAGGCTGAGAGGATTGGGACTGTTCAGCCTGGAGAAAGAAAGCCTGTGGGAAAACCTTAGAGACCCTTCCAGTGCCTAAAGGTTCTCCATGATAGCTGGAGATGGACTTGGGACAAGGGCATGGAGTGACAGGGCAAGGAGCAACAGCCTCCCACTGCCAGAGGGCAGGGTTGGATGAGAGATTGGGAAGAAATTCTTACCTGTGAGGGTGGTGAGGCCCTGGCACAGGTTGCCCAGGGAAGCTGTGGCTGCCCCATCCCTGGAAGTGTCCAAGGCCAGGTTGGACGGGGCTTGGAGCAACCTGGGATAGTGGAAGGTGTCCCTGCCCATGGCAGGGGGATGGAATGAGACGATCTTTAAGGTTCCTTCCAACCCAAACTGTTCTGGGGTTCTATGCTCCTCATAGAGATGGTATCCAAAAGATGGGACCTGTGGGAAACTTGCACACTTCTGGATCTGCAGGCGGCAGCCAGGAACAATGACAAGAAGAATTCAGTGCTGAAGAAACCCCCTTATTTAGATGAAAGGTGCAACAGAGCAAATCTATACCAGCAAATTCAACACTACCAGGGCAACACTGCTGGAACTGGGTTATTTTTGCCAATAATTGGTTAGGATTGTCCATTAATTCAACCTGCCTAGACCAGCCCTATGTGAAATATTTTCTGCTTATCTCTTGAGCTTGAGTATTGTCCAAGGGTATTGGCCAGGGTCTATTCCCAACAGGCACTTCAGATCTCACCCTGTTGGATGAGCCAAGAGTTTAGCAGCATGGATATGGCAAAACCATGCCAACTGTAATGAGGGTTGGAGGTGGTATCCTTGGTTTTGCTGGATCTCCTAGTACGAATGCAGTCATACCTTCATGTAGAAAAACCAGGTCATGTTCAAGAGCTATAAAATCACAGAATCATTAAGGCTGGAAAAGACGCCCAAGACCATCAAGTCAACCAAGTAGGATCTAGAATTGTGAAAAAACCACACAGAATTCCTTTCATTTACCTGAGAAGGGGGAGCCAGACTTTATGACACTGGAAAATTAGCAATGCTGGAGAGCCGAGGGCATGGATTCTGTCTTGGCTTCTCTGAAGTCAGCAGCCCTGTGTCAGTCTGCACTTGCCGAGGGTCTGTTCCATGGTGTTTCAGAATTGAGTCTCCACAAAAAACAACCTTTGAAGCTGTATTCAGTCTGCTCTTTGGCTCTATTCCTTTCTTTTCTGTTTCTCCCACAGGTAATAAATAGTTTAGGGAGAAAATCTTGAATTTCACTATAGCAAAATGAGTGTACTGTAAACTCCTCTGTGTTTGCGAGCACGTTGATATTTATGTGTGTGTGTGTATTTCTTTCCCTTTTTTTTTTGTTTCTTCTGTCTCCTTCCCATTTGTAGTTTGATCACTCATGGTTTTGGAACTCCTGCAATATGTGCTGCCCTAAGCACTTTCCAAACTGTTCTCAGTGAAATGCTGAACTACTTGGAAAAGCACACATCGCACAAAAACGGAGGAGCGGCGGAATCCGGCCAAGGACACGCCAACTCGGAGAAAGCCCCCCTGCGGAAAACTTCAGAGGCTGCTGTGAAAGAGGGCAAAACAGAAAAGACAGACTAGCTACATCAAACAGAATCTATTTCGAGAGAGTCTTGCTGCTGATATTTTTTTTAAATATATATATCATTGAGGGCAATTTATCTCCAGTGGACCAAATCCAAAAAAAAAAAAAGGGGGAGAAAAAGAAAAAAAAAAGTAAAAAGAAAAAAAAAAAGAAAATAAAAAAGAAAGATTAAAACAGAGAGAAAGAGAGCGTGAGAGAGGAAAGTATTCAACCCTAAGAACAGCAGTGTACAGTAATTGTGTGATGAAATTGTCACTTTTTTAAAATTTATGTTGCTCTAAACTGCTTTTTTGTGCACGTAGTATTTGATTGTTCTGAATGATACACTAACACTGTTTTTATAAGCACTTCTGGACTTGGCTGAGGTGGCACATGAAATTTGAAGCACTTTTCTTCTCCGGCAGCAGAGTTAGGGTCAGTGCATCGGTTGTGGGACACGCAGTTCCAGCATCCTGACTTTGCTTGCATGCTGGATAGATGGAAAGAAGGGCTTCCTCTGGTCCATCGGAAATGCCTGATCTACTCACCATTGGGAAAACATTGGGAAAACAACACGGAAATCTGGCAAAAGAGGAATTCTTGGGTCATGGGACAAATGAGCCATCCTGTACATGGGAATGTACATTAAAGCTGCACTGGAATGAGGCCAGAACCTGTTGGGAATCTGTCCTGACCATTCAAGCAGCAGCCATGGTGTCTCTTGTGAAAGGAGCATGGCAGACTAAAATGAAAACAAACCTTGATAGTCTCAGTAAGAGCCCTGATCCCTCTGTGAACTTCAGTTTAAATGACAGCACGGGTTTCTGTCCTCTATTTTCTCAGCCCCTGGTCCCACAGCACTCTGCCATACCTGGGTCTCTGTTCAACACGATCAATGCAGGCAATTGGAGTCACCTTTTGTGTTGCCTTGATTTTATGATGCTTTCTTTTCTTCAACAGCTTGTTTCTGCAGCTTTATTGTCTTTATAAATCCAGCTGAGGTGCAGAGGTCTAACAGAATCCACTCACCGGAAATAAAATGAAAACAAAATGACAAATAAGACAGATTGGCTTAGTCCACAGCAGCTGAGTGGTAATAACCTTGCTAATGTACTTTTGAAATACTACTTTACCACCTACCACACATCCTCACACAGAAAACATGGGAGGCACAGCTTGAGCTCAAGCCTCTTTGAGTCTTCCAGTCATATTCTAACTCCTTCTTCAACAAGATCTTTATTCCATTCCTTCTCTTGTTTCTCTGACATCACTTTATTGAGGAAGTTAGGAAGGAATGGTGTTTTACTGGGAGGGCTTGATGTTGTCCATCTAAACTCTCTTTAAGACCAGCAGAACCAGACCTTTTCTTCCAAGGGACAATTCAACTCTTTCTGTGGTAGGAACTAATGTAGTTGTTCATGTGTAAATGTTTAGAGCCATTTGAGATGTTTTAGGTATCAAAGACAGCCGCAGAGTTTTGACAGTTATGACATGAAACTTTTTGGAGAACTGGATTCACCTGGAGGAGGAGCTGGAGGATCCCAGAGACAGCATTAGGCAACTGTGGGTGACAAAAGCTCTCACAAAAGTTTTAGCTTTCTGAAAGTTGTCAAAATGTATTATACCTTGAATGACCAGTTTAGACTAAACCTAGGGACTGTGACAAATTGCTGAGGGTGCTTAGAGCCAGATGCAAGGAATCAAACTGAGCTAACAATATTACCCTCACCTTTCAAATTATGGAACGCAATAGAGTGATGATGGCATGATGCTGTTCCTCTCAAGGTCAGTAAGGACATTGCCACCACCATGAGAAAACACTCTGGAAAGTAAGGAGTCCCTGATTGTTTATTTAAAGAAATCTGGAAAAAATAAATCTTATCCTTTTGCCCAGATTTGTCCTTGCTCAGGGTAGGTGTATAACTTAGATACCTGCTTTAGTGTTATCCAGGCACCATCCTGCATTGAGGGAAACAGGTGCATCTCCATGGGACTCCATCTCCTTAACACACCAAGATCAGATAAGTGCCTCAAAAAATTAAACTTTATGAAATGAATTTAATGAATTTATACTAGTACTTCTGGAGAAATGAAATGCTAAAATCAAATGAACAGTCCTCAGAGATATCTTCAGCAGAAACATTGTGGAACTGTCCTAGAACATGAAATACTTGAGTGTGAAAGTAGGTAACCATGATTAAGAGTGAAAAGGAAACTCATTCTGCTTTTTCTATTGCACAAACTGGGGAGAAAAAAGGGAAAAATCAGAAGTTTGACTGTGTCAGATCTGCAGATTTGCCACATCTGTAAAATTTATGCTGTAAAACAATTTAATTTGAACCTCTATTTCAAGATGTGGATAAATTTAAACTACATTTTGATATGGGGAAAAATATAAGAAAAAGGTTTTTAAAATCCTTTTCAGTTTTCTCCACTAAAAATAACAACTTTTTGGAGAAGGAGGAATAAATGACTGGGCAGATAAATCTGTGAAGCTCTTGGGAAAGCAGCATTTTATTACCATCAAATTAAAATGTTTAATATCAGAAATAATATGTATACAGCCTTATATGAAATATTTGCCTCTTCAGGATATGGTCCAAAGTCCCAACAATAATTTATTTCAAGACTTGTGTCTTTTGCTGTTACATAATCACTGAGTGTCTTCTCTGCAGGCAACAAACTATTTTTGGCCTGGATTACCCTTTGATCTATTAATATTAATAAGTCTGAGCACACTTCAAGCCCCAGAATTTCCAGTTTTTGACTTAATGACCCCTGTATATTTTTGTTAGTATTCAATACAGGTCTGATTCAACTTGATTGAACTGTTATATGTTCTTACCACTAAGAAGTTTTTCTATTTCCATCCCAAATTTTCTGGTTTTTCCCTTAGTATATTAGCACATTTTAAAAGCAAAACTCTTTTTATAAATGTGGCTGCAAGTTTGTTGACATTGACAGGCTCTATTTTTCATTTTTAATTGCACTTAATGATTTTATTGAGTGAAAAATAATTATCACAGCCTTTTCTGCTGAACTAGCTATCAGAGCAGTTTGGTGTCAAAATGTCTTTAGTCCTTGAAATTGGAACTTTCAGTGGGGTTTTAAGCAATGAATTCTCTGGTGTTCCTGTTCAAATCTCAGCCTAGCTTGTCATCCTCTCACATTCCCGTGATGTCCATTGGAACATGCTCATGTTCCCACGTCGTGGTTTGGGGTTTTTTTGTTATTTTCTTAGTTCTAGTCTCTGTGGAAACATTGTCCTCTCAAAAGATATTCATTACCTAGATTAGCCTGAAGGAAGTTCATGATTTGAAGTTAGTGGGTCCTCAGTGATGTCAGATTCAAGCATATTTTTACCTCTTTGACTTGGAAATGTATCTGATCAGAAAAAGAAAAAAAAAATCTTCCTTTAAGAGATTATGGAAGTGTTTATTCAATGTCAAAACCATGAAAGGAATAGAGAAAAGTCCCCAAAGTTTCATGGCCAGGACAATGAGTCATTATGATTGTTGGACCCCAAAAACTGATTCATAACCCAAGTGCTGTCTGAGTAGCTGGATCTGGTTGTGCTTCAGCCCATTGCTCAGCTCTGTATGAGTTACACCTTTCCCACCACCAATCTCAAAACATTTTATGTATGTCCCTGAACTGACTCCTTGTCCTAAACCCTGGCACATTTGACTCCCAAACACCAGGGTCTGACTCTTGGATTTGTTAGCAAGTTACTCACGGAGCAAACACGCTGACTAACTACAAACTTATTTTTCTAGAGCAAGGTGTTACTCACTGTGAGTACAAACAGCTCTTGTGCTGACTAAGCTTAGAAGGTGAATCTGGCAGGGTAGGAGTAACATTCTCACCTCTGCTCCGAGATTTGGTTCTCTTGTTCACAGAGCCCTCCTTTAGAGCCATTACATGACAGACATGTAGAAAAGGGAGAGTTTTATCAGATGATGAGAGCTGGAACAGAGTTCACGTGGCCTGTTAAGGGGAGTGAACGACAGACAAGCAGTGATGACCCTGCCACCTACAACTGAAGACTGTCAAGAACTTTGTCCTTCATGCTGCCATCTTTAACCCTAACTCCTTCTAAGTGTCATTCTGTTGCCTTGGAGATCTGGCAGAAAGGGTGAATTTAGACCTTTCATTTGCTTCCTTTTTAAAGATAAACTCCAACATTTGTTGGGAAAATACTTCAGCTCTCCAAATCAATATGGAATCTGCTCTTTGAAGCTTCTCTTTAACTTTTCCTAAAACCAGAAAAATCTGCTACAAAGCAGGCACAATGTATAGTCCTTCCAAATCCTGGACCTCTGTGTAAATATTTCCCCAGTTCATCTCTTCCTTTGGACGTGACTCAGTGGCACAGGTGCAGCTCACAATTTTGCAGCCAGGCTCAAGAAGGGCTGTTTATTGTCCTAAGAGCCAGTTTTAACTTTACAATCTCTAACTGCTATTTTCTGTTTGTTTGTTTGTTTCCTAATACCAACAAGCAATTTTGGTCTTAGATGTCTTAGGTATCCAAAAGGGCTGCTGGTGAATTCCAGGGTCATTTGACTTTCTTTTATCCTTTGGAGAAATAGTTCTGCTGCTCTGATTCTTTATTTCTAAGGAGAAGAAGAAACAGCACTTATAGAAGACAGAAGCCTGCAACATGAGGAAGAATCAATAAATTATACAGGAACTGTATTTATAAAAGTATCCTTTGCCTCTACCCTCATTACAGGTTTAACAAGAATTCACATACAGCTGGGTGGGGAATGAGGGAGGAAGATAAAGTCATTTTCCTTTGCCAGGTGAAGGTCATTTGGAGAGGTCTGATCTTTTTTATTGCTATTCTTTACTTTTCTTTATTTTGTACAATTAATTCTGTTCTGTACAGCAGCTGTTGTGATTGTATTTAAATGTGAGTGCGCACTTGGTCACCAACAAACTATGTCCTATTTATTGCTTTGGGGTTTTGGTTTGATTATTTTCCTTCCACTCAATTTAATTTATAATTCAGTGGTGAAAAACATAATCTTTTATATTTCTATTTCCTATACAAGCTACCTGTTTTACATGAGTCTATGAAGATAATGACCACATTTGATCAAACATTTCACGGCAATAAAATCTATGTTGATTTAACCCTGATCTGTCTGGTGCTTCAAAATAATTTCCATCTCTGAATAAAGATTATCAAACTTTAGCAGGAATCAGATCTATGACATTGCAAGACCTAGAATTTTCATCCAACAGGTAAGACATACAAAGCAGAGAAACAACAGCAATATTATTCCCATATTACAACAAGGAAATCAGTTTTTACAGAGATTAAATTTGGGATTCATCCTACCTAAATGTGTCTATGTTAAATAGTTGTCTCATCTAGAATCTCTTAACCAGATTTAATGTTTGTGTGTAAAGAGAAAGATTTAATGCAAGGCAATTTGTATTGTCCTAAAACAGGAATCCAAACTGGGTGGGATGATTTAGATTAGATTAGTGGTAGATTAGATTAGGAAAAGTAACAGGATTCCTCACGTCTATTAATTCATAATGGATGCACCCTAGAAAACTTGCTAACCCTTGGCATTTAATATTCAGTGGCTCTCAGAAAGTGAGAAAAAAAAAAGAAAAATGGAAAGTGCCTTTCCCATAATTTCGTGGGAAGATTGTGACAATGCTGGTAATCAAATCCTCATCTCCACAGTCTCAAACTAATTATTTAATCTTCTCCCTGAAAGTTTACAGCTGTTCATTTCCAAGTCCTGCTTCAGCCAAGGGCCTGGGCTAATTGCCACTGCTCCCACTCCAGATTTTGATTCCAATGTTGCGGCACAATTCTTCCTGGGCAGAAACAACAAGAGTCAAAAAAACCCCAAACATGCCTTAAAATGTAAGTGGTATTCTCTTTAAGGTATGACTTAAAGCAACTCTAGCTCAGAGTTTCATTTCCAAATGAAATGGATCTAAAAGATTTTGCTAAAAGAAAAAAAAAGGAAAAAAAATACATGTTTTTTAAAAGCAGTTTTCCAGACATACAGTTTCAAAACTCTTTGGGAACCTGATGACGACCCTTCATTCTGTGTCATTTCAGTGCCTCTTGCAGAATTGACTTTCTGAGCAAGTCTAGACAACACACCAAGGGCAAAGCTGCAGTGGCAGAAACTTCAAGAGTTTCAGGTAGAAAAGGAAATGGGTTGGGAGGAAGTTCCCACATGTTTAAACTTATTTTATCCAACTATCACCTCTGTTACCTAACAAATGAACTCTCAATAATTAGTATTACACCTGTAATCTTCTAGGGAATACAATTCCCCAGGTGTTACAGAGAATTCTTCTAACCAATTCTCTGTGTGCTCTTCTCCAAGAGAGAAGAGCAATTGGTATCCAAAATCAGAAGAAATGCAACTGTGACAAATTCATCAATATTTTAAACACAGTCACAGGAGAGGCTGCCTTTCCTATCTCTCTTCACTTTGGTGTGTTAATTTTCCCACTCACTCCATTAAAACAAAAAGAAGATAATTCCACTGAGATTTGCAGAGGTGCAGTGCCAAAATACAAGTCAATGCGCACAAGTAGCCTCTAAGTTGTAGGCAGTGCAACATACAAGAAGATGAAAAGGAAAATAAAAAGTGATAGGAAAAAATAAATCTCTGTCAGATTTTTTATGCAAACTTCATACAGAGAGCTTGGGCAAATTTACATTCAAAGTAAGTGACCAGGCAAAAAAAAATGGATCAAATCGGTAAAATACTGAGTGTCCTGAACTCCAGGAATTAGCAGAGTTGTTAGAGTATGTATGGTAATATTATTCTTTGTGTTCAACAGAAGAGCTCCCACTTGTTATAAAGGCTGGGTATTTATATTTTGCTGGAAAGTACAGTTTAGTTTCTAGGTAGACACCAAAAGCCTAATCTAACAAAATCTAACCTCTTAACTCCTATTCAGGTTCACCTTCCCATAAAAAGACATGAATAAGAAATTAAGGGGAAATTCAAGCCTTAATGGAAAGGGCATTTTGCTCTGGGCAGAGTTTCTCTTGTGGAGTTTTCTAATGGAAAGATATTTGAATTAGTAATACACAAATGCAGCTCCTGAAGCAACTCAAGATGCCAAGATTTGGAGGCTGGCCCTGTCTACCCTGTCTGACTCCCACCACTTCTCTAGAGGGATCAGGGTCTTACAGCTTCATTGTACCTGTTAATCCCTTGTGCATACTTTGGATTCCTAAGGAAACCTGGAATGGTGCTGAGCATCATCTCTCAGCAAGAACAAAGGTACATTGCAGTACGTTCATGTGCTGCCTACATGCACAGCAGTAATATTTTGGTTCAGGGGCCCCCAAGTAGGAACTGAGGTTGCTTTATCTGGAGAAAAGGAAGCTGAAGGAAGACCTTATTGGTCTCTACAACTACCTGAAAGAAGGTTGTGGTCAGATGGGTGTCAGTCTCTTCTCCCAGGTAATAAGTGACAGGAAGAGAGGAAATGGCTTCCAGTTGCACCAGGGGAGATTTAGATTCGATTAGAAAACTTTCATCATGGAAAATGTTGTAAAGCATTGGAACAGGCTGCCTAGGGAAGTGGGGAAAATAACATGTGGAAGTGGCCCTTGAGGGCATGGTTTAGAGGTGAACATGGTGGTGATGCTTGGACTTGATGATTTTAAAGGTATTTTCCAATCTCAGTGATTCTGTGATTCCGTGATCCAAAGTCTTAGACTGGGTATGTGATGGCAGGAGGATGATCCTATTACTACTATCACCCAGAGCTATCTAGTTTTCACATGGGTTTGGTTTTTTTTTTAATTAATTAATGCATTTAACACAAATATTAATGAAGCACTTTGGGCCATCATTATGGTCAGATAAATTACGGTGTTATCAAAGCACTGAGCCTTTGCCAATTAACGTGCAGTGTGAAGCCAGTAATAAAACTACACTGAAAATTAGGCATGGTCAGTAGAGAGCATGTTAGTGGAACTGGATGCTCTGTGAATAAACTGCTGGAAGGATGCCAAGATACCATCTCCTTATTTATCAAATTTGGATCTGATAAATGAGTGGGAAAACTTTCCCTTGAAAATTGCCTATGATGTGAAAATAAAAATGAAAGATGAGCAGATAAAAATCTTGCACAATGAGCTAGGTATATGAGGAAAATATCTTAAAAATGATGATTTTTGAATCTCATTAAAAGTTTATGTTTCTCCCCCTTTATTCCTATCAATTAAAACACAAACTAGAAATGCTATGTGGCAAAAGCACTTCTGAAAACTGCACCAGGGGAATGTGCTTGGGGTGGCACCAAATGTTTTGAGTAAATAAAAAGTCTTTCATGCCTGATTAACAGTCAAGTACACTGTGGCAGCAGAAGAAGCTTTTGTGGACCCATTCTTTTCATTTTGTATCAAAATAAATAGACAGGTACCACCGGCCTTTGCCTGCTTTTCATTGTTACCATTCAATTAGTTTTGAACTCCATTTATCTGCCTTTCATTGAACCCCTAAACAAAATCACATCTTTGCACAAGTCTTTAATTTTAGACATAGAAGTCAGGTATCAATTTAGACTGGATGGTTAGAGCAACTCCATTGACTCTAGAGAAAGTCTAGTTTGATTAAAAACCTAATTTTTAAATAGAAAGGATAAGAAAGCCCTAACTAAACTCACTTTCAGCAAAATTAAATGAGAGAAACTTCTAATCACCACTACTTCAGCTCAGGACTGAATTGGTGCCATTAAAGAAAGATTTGCAGCAACCTTATCTGTTGTCTATCCTGTCCTCAAGCTTTCAGGTTCAATTCATCCACCAGACTGGACGGTGTTTCCAATTGCAGTCAGTTTGCTGGAGTTACAGCCTCTGCTCCAGAGTCTGCACTGTTATTAACCTGCTGAGCTGATTCAAGGTTGTTGTCTTGAGAAAAGAAAAAGAATCAGATTACCTCAAAAATGGTCACTGCATAGACAATCAAGAATAAGCACATGAAGAATATTCCTCAGGGCAAACAACAGGCTCATAGAAAGATTGCCCCAGTGGGAAAGCACGCAGGCACAGATGACGTTTTGGATAATTTGGTTTATTAGTTGGTTGGGTTTTTTGTGGTTTTGGGGTCTTTTTCATTAGTGCTGCTAAACAGATTGATCTCTGGTCCTGATGCCAACTGTCACAGCATGGCCACCCCTGTACAATTAAATTTCAGCTGGAAACAAGACAGGGAATGGTCCCTAGACTGTGTCAAAAAAAGGTTTCCACCAGATAACCAAGGATGTGGTGAGTTCCCTGACATGTGATGTGTTCTGCAAGACACACAGGCAGCAGGACCAGATGATCTATGCATTCTTTCAGTTATTTCAATCAGCAAAAACAACATTTGGGGCAGTGAATATATTTCAGTCTTTATTTATTTGTATGTTCCAGCTCTGTGCATATTTTTTTTATTATTAATTGCATGCCAAAACTTTACCTGTACGCTACACATGACTCATTCAATTAAGATGGTAGAAGATGGATTTTGGCTATCCAATCTCAGCTGCTGTTAGTAACTTCTGGGTAGCCTTTTCCAGGAGTCTGTAACCTCAGCCTTCATAAGCAGCTTCTTGCCACTTACCTGCTTCTTTTGAGTAGTAGATTATGTTTCAATTGAAATAATTAAAATTACAGTCACTTCTGACACACAGATCATCTTGAACTTAGTGCAAAGTGCAGTAAAGACAGCCTGCCCTCAGGAAGGTCATTAAAAACATTCTATAAAATATCTGCACATAATTCAGATCAGACAAATGTGCCAGAGCAACTATCAACAAGAACCGTGTGAGGAGAGCACCAAAGATGAAGCCAAAGCCAGAAGAAGTACAACACTCATTAGCTTTTGGAGTAAGGTACATTTTTCATTTCATAATATTGAAATAATTAAAATTACGATGTAGCTCTCCTGCAGCTCCTGTGTCATATCTGTCAGTCCCACATTTCAGAGAGCCTTGTCAGGATCAGAGGAAACCTCAGTGAGGTGGGCATTCCCAGCCTCCAACATGAAAGGTTGCATCGACTGTAGCTGCTGAATGACCCCAGGATCAAAATCCCACACTGTAGACAAAATAAACAACTATATTACTGAAATGATAATGATGTGTGTCAATCAAGATGATCTGATTAATTTTTTTTAAATTATTATTATTATTATTATTATTATTATTGGCAGTGTGTTTATATTCCAAAATGCTAAAGCTTTCTTCTAATGTTAGCGGTACTCTAATAATTCTTGGGATGACAAACAAAAGTCTGATTCACTGAGTAATATTTAAAGATGATTACATAAAATGTGTCTGTTATTCACCATGGAGAACAATGGCCTTTCTTTTATCTGCTCTAAATACCAGTTCAAAGACAACCTCCAATTTCCTCCTTTCACCTAGTTATAGAATACCCCAAAAGAGTGATAATTCCTTTTATTTTCCAATATCACACTACATCCTTGATTTCTGGTGCTCAAGTACCTTGGGGCTATCTTAATGACCCTGTTCAGCCTTTACTTGAGTCAATAACAAAATCCCCATGGACTTCAATAGGGCCAGGATTAATTCCAGGCAGCTCTGTTTATTAGCAATATTTTTTCCCCTTATTCTATAGGACTTCTTGTATTCCTCACAAATATGAAGCCTGAAAAGCAATACAGTGTGGTTTTTCCCCTTCAAAAGAGGTGGTTGCATCCAGGCTGCACAATACACGTGCAACCCCTTTTTCCCCATGCTTGGGAGACTGTGAGCTAACCCGAGCCAAAACTTTTCCAGGTGCTCTTCTAGCATCCAAAGAGTATAGGAGATCAGTAGAGATTGCAGAGCAGTGCTCAAACTGCTTACTATTTTATTATTCCTTCATGACTCCCCAGAATTCCCATTCTCAAAAATTACAATGACAGCACAACTGGATTCTCTTTCACTCCTGAAACCCAGCTGGCTGCTCCCAAACGTCTCCTGTCCCACTAAAAACCTGTCCTACAGCCACAGTGTGTGTCCACTACACAGATGAACAGCACTCAGCTGGGTTCTGGGAGGAATATACACGAGTCCATATATAATTACTGATCTGATTTCAATGTGTATTATCTGCATATTTCAAAAGTATGTGTTATCCACACAAGGGTTTTGGTTTTTTTCCCTGCATTTCAGTTTCTGCTCTGCAGAGAATTGGTCAGATCATTATAAGCAATTGTTCTGATTTCATGCCCATGTTGAGGGGACAGTGTGGCACAAGGAGTGGTGAAGTTTCAGGGTTTTTCAGGTGATTTTTGTTTCCTTACATCTAACACATGGGTGAGTTTTTTTCTATACTCCATCTGAAATCATGGAAAGCTACTGTTTCCAGGTTTGCGGAATTTCAAGAATGAGAAAAAAGGCAGAGGAAGGATTTTAATAGCAAGGATCAGTCCAGTGCAATAATGGTATCAAACCACAGCAGCAGATCCAGTAATCTCTCACAGCAATTATTAACTAGTGCCTCGAAAGAAGAAAACAAATGCTATGGATAAAAACAAAGGAATAATTTAATCTGTGGTTGCACAATATCTTACAATATGGCAACTTGGGGAGCTTTCGAAGAAGTGATCGGCTGTCTGGAAAATAAATATTTCTTTTCTATAAATTGGTGAAGTTGTTAGCATAGAAGATAATGTGTTGTTAAAATTTTCAAAATATGAACAGAAAAATCCACATAATTAGATACTTAACAGTCTGGCATCAGTTCTGTTCTCACTAATGAATTATCTGACTGAGGACTCAATTAATAAAAAAATTAAAGGAGGATAATGTAATTAACACTAATCAATATGGGTTTACAGAAAATAAATGCTGTCAAATGAACTTGTTTTTCTTCCTTTTAATGAGATGACAAATTTGATCAAGTTCTAGAGCACATTTAACTTGCAACCAAAAGGATGTTGACTACAAATACAACAATCCATCAAAATTCTAAATGCCACAAATGCATATAAATCTATCTATTTGATCCAGAAATGGATGAAGAAGAGAGAATAATGATTAAACATGTAAATTCCTAATAGAGTTTCAGGTTTCAATTCCTGCCCTGCTGAGAGTTTATATTCTCATTGATGAGAATAAATAACATCATTGATGATAATGCTTGTAATTTGACTGAGAGACTGCAGAAAAACTGATTGAAGGGAAAAACCTTGATCTCGATTATTCAACAAGCTGGATATCAGTAAACAACTGATTAACAGATGAAAAATGAATTTGTATATATAAAAAGAAAATAATTATCTTTTCTCTATGAGATGGTGGACCCTGCTCTGGAAGGCAACAGCTCTGAAAGGGAATTTTTGGTTGTAGGGGATGATCCACCAAGCATGAGCTTGAACTTGAGGGCAGAAGGCCAAGAGCCTCTTGTGTCTGACTAAAAAAAATGATATAATGTACTTATTCATAAAGGTCATGCTGCATCTGTCACAGGCATGAAGCAACAGTGAGTAGAATATGAAGCTTATTTCTGACACATCCCTTTCATAAAGCTGTTGGTGAACTGAATAAAGTGATGTGGCATCCCTGGTGTCACCAAAACATTGTCTGAATCTTTACACAAAATACCTGGGCTCCTGGTGGCCACCCAGTTGGATGTGAGGCAGCAATGTGTCATTCACAAAGGTGGTAAAATTGTGTCCTGGGCTGCTCTGGGGGTGTTGGAAGCAGCTGGGAGGGGATCACTCCCCTCTGCTCAGCACTGGTGAAGCTCACACCCGTGTCCAGTTCAAGGCTTCTCGGCACCAGAGGGACATGGACAGACTGCAGAGAGACCAACAAAGGACCCCTGAGATGATTAAGATTCTGCAGCATCTCTCATGGGGAAAGGCTAAGAAAGCTGTGACAGCTTGGCCTTGAGAAGAGAAGGCTCAAGGGGGATTTTATCCATGTATCTAAATCCCTGAAGGGAGGATGCAAGGAGAAAAGAGCCAGCTCCTGTCAGTGGTGACCAGTGAAAGGAGCAGAGGTCAAGTACACCCAGTGATACACAAGATGTTCCTCTGAACAGCAGGAAACACTTTTTTACTGTGAGGGTGGCCAAGCCCTGGCACAGGTTGCCCATGAAGGTTGTGAGCTTCCCTCCCTGGAGCTATTAGAAGTCATCTAGACATGTTCATGGGCACCAGGGCTGGGTGGCCCTGCTTGAGCAGAGGGAATGGACCAGACGACCCCCAGACGTCCCTTCCAACTTCATCCACTCTGTGATTCTGTGAAGTAAGAGAATATCCCATATAATGAAAGACAAAACAAGTTTAATTTATCCATCTTAACAACAAGGTGGTACAGGGAACTGCAAGAGTTAACAGATACACCCAATCAAAAGATTTTACTGATCTAGGATTCAGCTTCAATAAAACCCAGAATAGAAAACAGATTTATATCTTTATCAGATATACTGATTAAGAAAAGGAACAATTTGTTAAGTTAGGCAAAGGTTTTATGTCCATGGCCTTAAAAAGTAAAACCAAGACAGTGTTATTATTACTGCTTCTGCAGGAGCACTGTGGCTCATCCAGCAGTTGTTCCATGAAGATTTTCTGGCCCATGTTCTGCATAAGTTCTATTAACTGAGCAATTTCCGCTTTTGTTTCCAAAAAAAGCTGTGATCATCCCACAGTTCCTGGTCTATCTTGTGGCTATCTCATTGACTTGCACAAAATAGATTTGCTGCTCTACTTTAGACTAATTCCATATTCAGATGATCCACAAATGGAAACCCCTAGGGAATGAGAGAAGCTGACCAAACAGCAGCACCCTTCACTTGCACGAGAGATCCTACACGGCAAAATGAATTTTGACATAATAGGGAACTTTGCTGAATGTTGTTCTTGCTGCTTCCACATTGATCCTTTTCTCTTTTTTTTTTTTTTTTTTTTTTTTTTTTTTTTTTCTTTTTTTTTTTTTTTTTTTTTTTTTTTTTGTCAGCCAGTCATCTTCTTAATGTTCATTCCTCTGGGATGTGATCAAGGCCTTTTTGATTAATTGTGTTCAAGGCTGGGTTGGACAGGGCTTGGAGCAACCTGGTCTGGTGGAAGGTGTCCCTGCCCATGGCAGAGGGTTGGAACGAGATGGTTCTTAAAGTCCTTCTCAACCCAAACAATTCTGTGATTCTGTGATTCTATGAACAATGATTAACAAGGAGCAAGGTAAGTCAAAATGGAGCTTCAGTAAAGAAATTGGTGTGGACAAGGTTATGAACACGGGAACAATCCAAGTAGGACTGGGAAAGGGAACCATTCTCCCGAATTCCAGTTGCCCTTTCCACTACACTGATTAAGGTCCCTTTATTTATACCCCATATGCTCTTTAGTGTATTTCTGGTTTATGTTTCCACCGAAGTTCTACAGATTCATCATTAACTTAGAAACAACTCTAGTTACAAGAGGGGCTTTATTAAAAAAAAAAAAAAAAGACTGGAACAAGGTTGGTCATTCAGGGAACTCTGACACTGCTCTTGTGATTCCAGCATGTGAGGAAACTCAGTTTAAAGCCCCTGGAAAAAAATTGGGCCCTGAAAAAACTTGTGATTACCTTGTCAGAGAAAAAATTGACCAAGATGAACCTTAATAACAAATACCAATGTTGTCAAAATGGAGCAGCAATTCTGAGAGCCATTTTTTTAAGGGGCACTGTCATTACATCTTTAGGAAAGAATTCTGAAACTCCATAAAGCCGTTTATCAAAGTACAGATTTTCATATTTTTTTGCACTGTAAGTTCTCTTCTGGTAGCCAAATCAAATCATTAGATGTTAATTTCAAAACTAGGAGTGGGAGAAAAGCTAAAATTTGAGGTTTCAAATCTCTCATTTTGATAGTGGAGAACAAAATGTTTAATTTCAGAACTGTTAAAAATGATTCATTTATACTTGCTCATTCTTATGCCTGTTAGGGAGGAAACATTGACTTTTATTGTGCTTCTGCATTTATAATATGAAAGCAATGATATACAATTACCTTAGAATTACAACTCTAAATTGCATGTTTATATTAATATTAATATCATGTTCTATCACTAGAATGAATATTGCATGGAAGGCAGTGAGGATACAGTTAACCTAAATCAAACAAGTTTGCGCCTAATTTTTTAGGCTATATCTAAATTATTTGCCATGACTTAACTAGCACAGAGTAGTTTATATCCATATTACTAAACTTTGAGGGACTGAAGGGACTCTAAATCAAGGTGAACATATCAATTCAGCCTCCTGGAAATAGGGGCTAGTCTTTCCTGCCCTCCAAACTGTGCCTGGAAGCTGCCTGAAACTTCTGGTATGAGCCAAAACCATGTCAGGATCCTGTGAACTTCTGTGGAACAGGAAAATTGAGTAGCCAGAAATGTTCCTTGTCAGATATTTCTTTATA